>JABXOJ010000016.1:0-70811 GCA_014529505.1 Cryptosporidium felis
GCTGCCGGGGGAGGGGGGACTGCTGCCGGGGGAGCCCCAGGTGGTAGTGTAGACAGAGGAGCCATCGGCGTCATTGATCCAATTGGAGGCATAGCCGGGGAAGCTGTAGGGGGCATTGAGGACGCAACTGGTGGCAAAACCCCGGGCTGCGGAGAAAACCCGTTGTTGAGAGAGGTGGGGTCGTGGACTGGGTGGTTGTTTGTAGGCTCACCTCGGCCTTGGGCCGGAGACATTCCTTGTTCACGAGAAGACGGAGCATCTTGACTGTTTCCTGTTGTTGGAAACTGTTGTTGCTGTTCATTTGAAATGTTTGTTAATATCTCCCATTTACCCTCCGGGTTCTCCTTGAATAATGTAACCAAATCATCTCCGCTGGAAGCAGCCAAAATAGTCCCCGTAACGCTCCACGAAACTCTCCAAACTGGTTCATTGAAGTTTATCACCTGGCTGCTGTGCCACCCCTGTCCGTCTGCATCCTGATTCCAAATAACCACGATCTTGTCGTCTCCGCAAGAAGCGATTGTCTCTGCGAGAAGATCCACGGAGGGCCTCCATGCAACGTCTCTTACCCACTCCGAGTGAGCAATATCCGAGGTTCGCCCCATCTCTGTAAGCTCCTTCGTCTGGGGGTCCTGCTTCCAAATGCGGATCTGGTTGTCGCAACCTCCAGAGACAAGTCTAACTGGTTGAGCAGACAAGTTCACTCCAGAACTTCCCACTGAATTCATTGCCGGAGCCCAAGATACTGAGTTTGCTCCGTTTGGATGTCCAAAAACCTGCTTCTTAGTCCAGCTTCTCGTTTCAGGACTATATGAGCACACTGCTATTGAGCCGTCACCTATTGCACAGGCAAATTGGAGCCCAAAATCCCAAGGACACCAACATACTCCATTAATTGAAGACGAGAAGTCATCGCACGAGTAGACTATTTCCCATCTAGCTCTCTGAGTCTCCTTCCAAACAAGCACTTTCTTATCGTAAGAGCAGGAAACCAAAACGCTTCCGAAAGTCGGATGCGCCCAACACACCTGCCAAACAGGCCCTTCGTGCCCTCTCAGCTCTGCCAAAAACGTCGGCTGGTCGGCAGAGACGTCAAATATTCGTATTGTATGATCTGAAGAAGCAGTTGCCAATCTTCTTCCATAGTAATCCAACTGTGTGTCATGGACTGGCCCAGAGTGTCCAGTATCAAAGGTTCCAATGACTTCAGCCATTGTTGACTATTTTCCCTCGGATCTCCTTTTACGTGTTATCTCAATACTATTGTATGTAATCAATACATACAGATATATATTCGTATCTATATATGTTGTATTTATTTGTCTTCGTGCTTTGTTTAATCTCTCCACCTCCACCTTCGCCCCCCTCCCCCCATCTACCTTACCTCTTTATTGTATTTTTTTTAGGCGGGAATATGCAAATCCTTTTAGAGCGCCAAAAGTGTTGGGTACCTGCAAAGTCGTTCTAGGGCTATTGTTGTTTCTCACCGACCACTTTTTGGGCGAATAATAAAGCTTACTTACATCAATTCCGACGTTAAACGAAGCTTTTCCTGCTAAATTCCCTTTTATTTTGAATGTCTTGAAGCGTTACTAATTTGCCTTCGCGTTAAAGGATCAGGTGGAAGAAGAGCGCGTGGGGTGGCAAATATCGAGTTTTTATTCGGGGAACTGTGGGTGGGGCCTTGACAGTAAGAGAAGGCAACTCCTTTTGCCTATAGTTCCTTCTTTCTTTAAGTGGAGTGTAAAGGGAGAAACTAGTGAGAGTAGTTAAAGTTCGGTTACACGGAAAATTAGTATTCTCAAACGAATTGAGTAGCATCAAAGAAAAATTCACTGTAATGGAATTCGGGGAGTTGAACAAGGAACAGAGGGAGGATGCACGCTCTGTTTTTGACGTTTTTGATACAGACCACAATGGACAAGTTGACATGAGAGAGCTCAAAGCAGCTCTGAGAGCCTTGGGATTTGACGTCAAGAAGGGGGACATCGAGTTATTGATGACGGGATGCTTCGGAAGTAGCTACCTGGCCTTGAGTTCTGGTTCAAACAAGCATTTAGGGAGCTCTCTGGATTCCTCGACCATGGGAGAGCACCCAGTTTTCGGAAGAGTTTTCGACGGGGAGAGAGGAGTTGAGTTCGAGGAGTTCTGTCAAATGCTCGGATACCTGATGACGAGCCAGGGGAAATTCGGAGTAGGAGCCTTTTACGGGAACTCAGACTCGTCTGATGAAGTTTCCAAGGACTATGTGAGGAGGGTTTTCTCGCTTTTTGACATTAGCAACACGGGCAAGGTTGGGATCAGAAACTTGAAAGCAATTGTTTCCCAGATATCAAGAGAATCTATTTCACAGAACTTCAAAAATTCCGGGGAGGTAGGAGAGCCTCCACTTTCTGATGAAGACCTTTCTCAACTGATTAAGCACATAGACAGAGATGGAGATGGGTTTCTCGATTTTGAGGACTTTTACAGAGTTTTCCAGTACTGTCACTCCGAAAATCAGGAGGCGGGGTTTTAATTTCTCTGATCCTTATTGCTAAAATGAAATAGTTTCTCTTACAGAGCCAGTTTACTGTAGAACTACTCCAGGTTTTGGTTCAAAATGAATGCAACTCGAGCTAGTATTGAACCTCCTTGGAGCTGAACTTCCATTTGCGGATTTCCTCGCCAAAGGATAGATGCTTGCTCACATAATAATTCTACAAAGTCTTAGTTATATTAAAAGAAGGTAAAGAAACTACCGAACTTGTTCTTATTGTCGTTCTGTTATACAGCAGAATCTGTGTCTGGTTAATCACCCTCGCCTTCATCCCCACCGACAACCCCATCTTCATCATTTGAATCATTTTAGGCCTGTCCGTTACATCCAATGCCAGACTTGGCCAGAATTCGAAGTCACTCCAGGTGATGGGAGTTAGATAGTGCCTAAATGTGGCTTGGGGAAACATCTCAACGGCCTCCTTCAGTTTTGATAAGCCCCTTATATTAAAGTGTAAAATGTCGAAGGCCCTGTTAATGTGGTCCCTTATATTCATTTCAGAAGGGTACCAAATCCAACGCGGCTTTATCGGCTGAGTCTCTATATAATCAACCACCACCTTGTCTATAGTCACATTCTTGAACTCCATGCAGTGTCTAATCGGGTCAATCAAATTCGCATTCCCCCTGATTCCTCCATCCATATAGTAGCTTCCTCCCACATAAGTTGGTCTATATACCAGTGGATAGGCCAAACTGGCAAAAACTGCATCTAAAAGCTCACTGTCCGTGCTATTCCAACCGTACCAAGTCCTTGACAAGCCATCTTCAATTCTAGTAGCCGTTATTGTCACTGATCTGGACTTGTTTCTGGAATTTGAGCCAAATATGCTTTTCAGTCTTTTCCTTGGAGCTTCTACCCCGCAAAGGTACTGAAATACTGCGTCTGGATCTATCATCTTCTTGAGCAACATCTGAATCCAACTCCCAATGTTCTTCTTGAGCGGAACCTGGCAATCGGAAAGAATGTCCTGCTGGGCTGACCACCAATAATTCCAAAGTTCCTTGGTCCATTCGTGAACGGAGTTCTGGAATAACACACTATATGCTCCAATCGCTCCCACACTCACTCCGGAAATAACATCCCAATCAATAATCTTTCCTTCGTCCCTATATCTGGAAACGAGCCCCCTCAAGGCTGCGACTTCCCAAGCTCCCCTGTTGGAACCTCCGCTTAGAACCAATACGTAGCACTTTTTCTTGTCATAGTCTTGAAACTCCGTATCGTTTCTAAACAATGAACCTACAAGTCTATTATGAATTCTTTTGGACAAGTCATCCGGAAAAACATCTGGGAATTCCGAAGTTATCAGATTGTGGGGATATACTGTCCAAATGTCTACATAAGTTTTCAGTTCAGAGTCATTAACTCCTCTAGGTAGCTCTTCTTTTAATACCTGACGAACCAACTCGGGCCTAAACAATTCATGCGGATAGGGTGTCTGGGCGCTCCATGGGATGAATCCTCCAACTAGGGACACTACTGTAAATGCCGAGATCACTATCAGCAATGCCGAGATTTTTAACTCCATCTCCGGTAGCCCTACATATTAATTTTCACAAATTAGTGTCTGGCGCCAAAAAGAGGGCTTGAATTTATCTCCTGTGGTATTTGGTAAACCGGTCAGAGTTAAACTGTGGAATTAAAATTCAAAGTTTTTAAATAGAACACAGAGAGAGATTTGCAAATCAGACAACAGCATATTTGAGTGAGGCTTTTTTATTTACAGAGATCATTTGCTCTCGAATAAATGAGCGAGTCAAGATGGATGAAACAGCTGAACTCAAAAATCAGAATAGGCCCTGAATACCAAGCTGTTTTACCAGATCTTCAAGTTCCTGAAGGGAGTGCCAAACTAAGAATTCTACAACCAGTTTGCAGTGATACTCCGAATGCTAAAGGGGTGTATGACCGCGGTGACGCCCCAAAAAGCTCCACCCAACAGGTAAAGAGTCAGTCTCTGGGAACGGGAGGTAGCAAGCCGAAATCCGAAAAGGCATCACAAAAAAAGCCGACTGCCTCGACTGAACATCCAAGCAAGAAAAAAAATCCCGCGAAGACTCAGAAGACTATAAGCAAGTCAAAGACAACAAAAAGCAACTCAGCCTTTAGCTCTAAATCATCGAAGAAGGTAAACTAATTCAGCCGTAAATCGGACTTAATGCTAATAAATTAAGTTGCACAATATATTTAAATACTGAGTGTAAATACACATGAATATAAGAATTTAGTTCTCACCATTGTTTTGGGTCAGGTTAAAACTTTATTTTTTTTTTTTTTTTTTAACGTAGAAAACTACTATGTACTCGTTCTCAGCCCTTTATTAAAAATAAGGACGTCTGGTTGCGTTAACTAGCTTGAGTTGTGAGAGTCAAGAAAGTAGAAGTGGTCTGTATTGTATCTCGACATAGACACTTATTTTCATATTTTGTCCAATATTTCTTGGACCCCTAATTTCACTCTAAATTTCTTTTCATTCATGTACTAAGCAAGCCATTATTAGTAATAAGCTAATATTGGATATGGCGCGCAACATAATGGGTTCAACGCGCCTAAAACTTATGGAAAATAAAGAATAAATATATCAATTTTGGCAGTTAGAAGACGGTGTGGAATAAGAATTTATTAAAAGTACCCGAATACATTCGAAGAAAAAGATAACTTTAGAGACTGGATCGCTGAATAGTGGAATTCCATTACTTAAAAGTTATCTACGTTTCTTTTAAAATATACAAATTTATGTATATACGTATATATACATAATTTATTTGTTAATAATTGTATGCTCTAAGCTATACTGAAGGGTGGGAGAAACGAAGTTTTGACGGTTATATTGCGATCAAATTGGGAATTAGTGGACAGTACTTGAGGAAGATAAGATAGTATAGACCCACTATCGAAACTTTAAAGTTTAAATTTACACTTCTTTTTCTAAAGCAAGTAAAATCATATGGAGAATGAACTATGCAGATCACGGACGACGCGCTGGGCAGACGTAGAGGCAGAGGAAGATGACCTGGATATGTCTTTTCCTATTGAAAGGAGCGAGAATGTACCTTCTTTTAAAGAAACTGCCAACTCCAAAGGAGGGACAAGCGTTGGAATGTCGGAGAGTTCCGTTGATAGAGAAAGAGGAGACTCGAAGAGGAAGTTTAACAGTGGCAGCTTTAATGTTGGAGGTGGAGGGGGGAATAGACAAAATAAGAAAGCAGTCAACCTGTCCAGAGAGGCACCTTTTATAGCCAAGATTTCAAATCTGGACTACTCCCTACAACTAAAAGATATCCAGGACTTCTTAAGAAGCAATGGGATTGAGGATGTCAAGATTAAGCTTCCCACTAGAAACGGTAATAATGAGGGTCTTGCCACAGTCGAGTTTGGAAACTTTGAAGATTTCTCGAACTCTATTAACAATCTGGATGGTCTTTCAATTGGATCCAGAAATATTAGGATAAACGCAGTTCCACACAAAGGTAGGCTGGAAGATAGAGGCAACCATAGAGCAAACAACATTACCAGAAACAATGGTAATTTTGGGGGTGGAAGTTCCCAATCGAATGGATCCCAAAACAGTTCCAGTTTTATATCCGCTAGTAGCAGAGGTAAGAATCAAACTCAGTCTAACAGAGAACTTTCCCCAGATTTCTCCATTGTGAGGAGAATTGACAACTCCAAAAAACCAGATGACACCGCGAAATCCTCGTTTGGCAGCGCATCCAAAGCTAACGGGCTCTCCCACAAAGACGTTGGAGGCTCTGCAGAGAAGCTAAAACCAGGTTCTAAGCCCCGCTCTAAAGGAGGAGACCACTCTCAGCACCACCCACACTCTTCCACTCAAGGCCAAAATACTTCAGGGAATACCCCAAATGAACCGGTCAACAACTCCATCACCAGAAACCAAAACCCATCTGAACACGAAAAAGCCAATTCTGGCACCAGCCGCCGTTGGAACTTTGGCCCCCCAAAAGAAAAAGGAAGGGTCAAGGCTTCAAAAGGGTCGGCTGCAGGAAAGGGTGGTGGCACGTCTAGAGACTCCGTCCACAACGGGAGTGGTTCAACTAAAGGATCTGGTGGTAGAGACAGTTTGGAGTCGAGAAAGGGCGGCGGCAAGGGCTTCAGTGGAGGGCATGCAACAGGAGGGGGTAGTTCCAAAGGTTCATCTGGAGGGAATAGTAACAGCAATACCACGGAGAGTAAAGTATTGTACACATCGAAGGGCAAGACCCTTGTTCAGAGAGGGAACCACAACCCGGCCATAGAGACGAGGAATCGTTTTGCAGCATTGGACGAAAGTTAAAATATAGTTTAGGTGTAAACTTTAAGTAATTAGTCGTTCTTGACCAGTCTAGATTCCTCTTAATTTCTAGAATCATCTGAACAAATGAGGAGGCTTTCCTCCGGTGAATCCCTGTGGTTTTCGGATAGGATATAGCAAGAGAGAGCCTTAACGGGTCCGGAAACACAGAGTTTTGGCTTGGTTTCTTTTCCGGAAGCCGTCTTTGTGACAGATCTTCGTTTAAAGCACAAGTTAAACACTCCAACATTATTTACCAGAACGATAAGGATTACTAAACAGCCGATTAAGGCCGCTATTGACATGGACTGGCCTATCTTGTAGACTTCTTTAACGAATTTACTGGATGCCTCTAGGTGCAGTACAGTGAGTGAATCAGTATCAGTAAATTCAAAATCGCCGCCAGTGAAAACCTTTATTCGGTTTACTGCTTGGGCAATGTTAATATTGCTTAAAGAAGGATTTTTGAAGTGGCCAGAATGTATATTATACATGTAGTAGCTAGCATCGTGCTTTTTAAGCCTACTTGGGAGGAAAAACAGAAATAAATCAAGCATTTGAGAGGGACTGAACTCTTCAAGACGTATTCGAATCAATCGTAAAAGAAAGAGAGTTACATCTCCGAGCCTTATCATATGCCAGGTCGCATATTTTGGGAAGTCTTTATTAACTAAAGGAGTATTGTTTCCGTAAAGTCCCACTTTAACTATTCTGTTTTTCGGATCTGAATCTTTATGGAACATCCAAAGCTCTAAATAGTCAACATCCAGTCTTCCAGAGAGATTCAGCTCCTGAAAACCAAAAGTCAGTTCCTTACTTCGGCTAGTTTTCATTACAAAGGAATTTTCAATAGGATGCTTTTCAATCCTTTTTCCATCCATACTTGAGAACTCCCCATTGCTTGTTTCAAAACAGAGACAGTTAGATCCACATTTTCTGATTGGAGCTTTCTTGTATCCTACAATGCCTTGACTCCTGAGTACCAAATAGAATTTGGTATCATTTAAATAGAGGAACTCCTCAGATAGATCTTCCTCTATTTGTTTTCCAAATCCACCCTGGACCACTGTTAAGGGACAAATTGATATGGATGGAGCTTCGAAATATGGCTGAATGCCCGTAGAAGCCAGCATGGATGCAAACCAGCCCGTCTGAGCAAATATGAAGAATAAGAGTCCACAAATAATGTAAAGTGGAATCCATACAAGTAGCTTTACTAAAAAAGCAAAATTCTCCGCCTTTTGACCCTCTAAAGAGTCGCCAAAAGAGCCATCTGGAAATTCAAAAGTTAGATGAGTAATAGAAGGTAAGCTAAGTATTGGCCATAACAGCCGGTCGATCTTATTTAAAAATTATAGATCCGGAACAACTGTTCCAAACACTGCTGCTGACTTTACCATAATGCAGCCACCCAAATGGGTGGTTTTAGAACTTACATGGTACAACGAAGTTCCTGAATGATGAATAAAACATCTTCAGTGCTCTTTTAATATTTGAAATTAAATCTTTCATGGTTATCAGGAGGTGACCCTCAAGGTACTAAACAATGAGATTAAACTTAGAAACGAATGTATATATATTTCTATTTTGAGATAGGAAAACTGCAAACTACCCTTGTGAGAAATCTCAAATTACTCCCTGCGGTGTACAGCCTCAACTCTGTCACCTTTGCTCCTCGCAAAAAAAAATTACTTAAACATCTTCTCCTTTTGTTGTGCTTGTCTTATTATAGCCATCTACACTTCCCGTTTCCTCCAAAATTTCGCATAATTCTTGTGGAAAATAAATTCCAGGAGCGGAGCGCCTGATTGAGGCGCCCAAATATCGAGTTGGCAAGAATTTAAGATGGGAAAGAGGCGTTAGAATTTGACATTTTTGGATTTTTTCTTTCTTTCCTCCGGAAACAATTGGAAAGGGAAAAAAGAGGCTTGTACCTATTTATGAATGGAGTTTAGGCTTTGAGTCAAATTTGAATCAACCTTGAAAAAATATGAAGAACTCGAGGGACCTTAAGACCCAAGTCAAGTTTGGGACGGGAAGGAGAGGCGTTTCTTTACCTAAAGGAGGAATGGGAAAGACTCAAATACAAAAACTTGAAGTGTTGCGAGTGAACGAGGGCCTGGATGACTTGAAGGAGATTTCAAAGTTGATTAATGGATCTTGGTTGAGAGAATTTGCGAGCCACAACTGGCAAGAGGGTAGCATAAAGCTGAGCAAGTACTCCAAAATCACCATCAGAACTGGAGAAGGAGCAAAGGCTCATTCGAAATTTGACTTAAAGGAAAAGGTGGGTAGGGACCTTTTGGCACTTGGCTCTGAGATAATTGGTAAAATTAGAAAAGGAGTATTTGATAAAATTACTCCGGACAAAGATACCTCCTGGTTGAGAGAGATGTCACAAGATCAAAAGGCGACTTTGAAGGACAAGACTGAATCATGTTTGATCCTAATTCAGCAAAACCCCGTTGTTTATTTTAAAGAGTTGGAGATTCTGCAGGGCATTTTGGAAAATGCGAGCAACAAGACAGGATTTCTTAAGATGATCGACACTATAACTAGTTTGGTATTGCAGGATGGAGTATTCCCGAGGTCTAGAAATCTTTATTATCTTCACTCGAATCCAAGGCTCGCTCCTTTGTTTCAGGTCCAAGGGGAAGAAGCAATTGTCAGCCTATCCATGTTCGAGTTCGTTCAACTTTACTTTGAGCACCTACTTAAGGAGTGGTACCTCTCATTTACAAGTACCTTATTGAAGATGCTGGATGATACTCTCTGGACTATCAGAAAAAAAATTGTTACTGTTATCTTTCATTTATCCACCTCTGTTTCCGAACAAAGATATACTTTGATTAACTCCATTGTGCATAAATTTGGAGACAAACAAGATAAAGTAGCTTCCCATTCGGCATTTCTTATGGGGGAAGTTGTCAGAACCAAAAGTGACTATGAAATGTTGATTCTTATAATCAACATTTTTTCTGATCACATCTCCAGGAACTTGGACTCCCTGTATAAGCTACTCAATGCCAAAAAAAAAAATGAAATTGACTCGTCGAATAAAGTGGTTTTTCGCCTTGTTTATCGGCTAATTCTCTTCATTTCGGAGATTAAGTTGAGCAAAAACTACAACTACTTCTCTCTTCCGGCATCAAATTCCTCCAGACCCTCTTTTGGTTTTGGAGGTTCTACTCAATTTCCTCCTCCAGTGACAATTCTCAGACTGTGTCTCTCTACTTTGAAAGTGATTGTTGAGTCCAATTCTTGGAGCTCTCAAGCAAAAGGTAATAGCAATAGGTCTGTGAACCACTCTCCAGTTCCGAAAGAATCCTTGTACAGACTTCTGAGAGTAACTTTGAATTGCATCAATAGGTCTCTTCCTTATGCTGAAGCTCAGATTAAAATAATTAATGAAAAGTCCACAAACCAGCTTTTACAAGAGTTTGAGACCCTTTATATCCCAAAATTGTACTATCTTTGTCACAACGTAGAGTGTGGATCAATCCGTATTGTGATTCTCGGGGTTCTATACCGAATTTCCAAGATTCTCAATATACTTTCGGACCGATTTTTCAGACTACTTTACTCCCAACTCCTTTACAAACCAATATATTCTTCTAAGAATAAAAAGCTCTTGGTGTTTTTGATTTGGCGGATAATAAATGACGAGGAGACCAACTATAAGGTTTCCATTTCTTTATTAAAGAGGTCCATTCAGATATCCGCACACTGTCACGACCCTGCAATGTTAATTTGCTTTTTGGTTATACTGGTAAATTTGATCCGTTATAATGAATATAAGAAGGGTGGTGAAACCAAGGTCTCTGGGTACGAAGGAGATGAATATTCTAAAAATAAAAAGAAGAAAGGTAGAAAGAACGGTAATAAGAGATCCAGGAGCCAAACTGACCTAGAATTGGACTCTGAGAATGAAACAAAAGGCGAAAATATTGAAGCAAAAAGTATGAAATTTCTTTCAAACACCATAAAGGAGTTGATTCTAGAAAGTGAATATACGCTTAATAATGACGAGGAAGAAAATATTGTTGATGTAATGCTTGAAGAAGATATTTGTTCTAACTTTAACGAAAATTTGGGAAATTGTACGTCTGGAAAGGAGAAAAACGGTGAATATTTGAATAATAAAGAAGTAAAAAGCAGAGAAACAAGTGTGGGGTACGATTTCCAAAAGAGAGACCCCAAGCACGCCAATGGAGACAACTCGCATTTTTGGGAGTTTGAACTGCTGAAGTCATACTTTCATCCACTGGTGGTTGAGCTGGTTCACAAAAGTCTGATTTTATGTGACAATAGGGTGGATAGAACAGAACATCAAGGAATTTTATCCAGTCTAGAAAGATTCTTGGATAATTTTAGGCTAAATTCCCAATTAACTACTAAAAGCAACGAAAACGATCCAATAACCAAAATTTTCAAGATATCATCTCTTTCGCTATTTATGCAGATTCTCAGCTATAATCCTGTGGATTTAAACTTGGTTCTACTTAGGCATTCTGGTAGCAATACTCAAGAGAATAAACGAATTACTAGCTTCAATAAGTGGAACAATAAGAGTATTCCAAGCTACTTGGACTTTTACAAGCTTTATTTCGAGGACCCCTTGGTCAAGTCCATTGATCGTTTTAATAAAATGGACGGCTTTGAAAAGGATACCGGCGATTTAGATGACGAGAATTTCGAAATAGATTATGATGAAACCTCCGGAAAAATGATTAAAAGAAATTACAAAATAAAAGATAGTGAAGGAATTATGGTTGATTCCTTAATTGATGATTTATCAAAAGGCGGTGATAACGAGGATCAAACAGATGATGGTTTTGAGGATGATGATGACATAGACCTGTTGGATGGTGTAAATATGGACGATTTTGAGGAGCTCAATGAAGTGGATTGCTTTGATGATTTCGGAGACTTTGAGGAATATGAACCAAATAACCATTTGGGTGAAGAAGAGAACGAGGCTGAGGATGATGGTTTCGAGGTTAATGAAGAGAAAAACTTGGGAAAGGGTATCAAAAGGAAGGGAAGAAAGGGGAGGGCCATTTCAGGACCTGAAACCAAAAGAAATAAGTCTAATAAAAGAGAGCTCTCAAACACTGTAACTTATATTGATGCGGATGAAATGGAGGAATACCTGGAATAACTGTAGATTCGAGTAACGAAAACATTAATTTGAGCCTAGATATTTACACTAGTAAAAGTATCCTTGAGGAAGAAAAGGATCATTTTTATTTGCAGGAGTAACCTTAGATTTTAGAGTACTTTCGTGACTATTATTATTATTATTATTATTATTATTATTGCTGCTTGCACTATTTGTTTGATAATTTTGGTGAATTGCACGGCTTGTTGGGGCTGTATGATTCTGAGTATAAGTATTGAGGTTTGCTTGGTTCGAGAAAGTTCCTGACCCAGATAAACCGGATGCAGTGGAAGCAGTAGGGAGATATTGAGACGGAGAAGCCTGAGGGACTGAATAAGTTGTGAGAGAGTGCTTTTGGGTCAACTGCGTTTGAATCTGAGATGTGAGATAAGAATTGGGGTAACTATGAAAGACATTTTGTGGGTTTTGTAGGTTTCCGGAATTTTGGTAATAGTAAGCCTGTGAAGGTGCTTTGACGGGGATTACAGTAGGACTATTTTGTAAATTACTTTCTTGGAGGTTATTTTGGATTTGATTTCTTTGGTTATGCATCTGGTTTATACCTACTTGAGTTGTTTGTGGAACGGAGACCCAATTTTGAGAATGCGTTTGTTGAAAAATATTTTGAGGGTTGTGGGGAAGATTTCCACTAACTGAAGAGCTGCCCAAATTCTGTCCCAAAGATCCTTTTACATCTATACGAGAAGGATAACATTCAAAATTCGTAAAGTCACTAACTCTCCCTGATCCAAAATTACTCCGTGAATTAGAAGATGATATGTGTATACCAGTGGAAATATTGCCTACAGTGTTTTCTTGATATATTTTTTCCTTGAGATGAGGTGTTAGAGTTGGACCTACAACTCCTGGAGGATTCATAACTCCTGGAGGATTCGTAACTCCTGGAGGATTCATAACTCCTGGAGGATTCATAACTCCTGGAGGATTCGTAACTCCTGGAAAGTCCTTAACTCTGTAAATATCCTTAATTCCAACAGAATCTATGGGTCCATCTGACTGCATAACTCCTACTGGAGGCGTAGTTTTAATTGAATCTGGAGGAGCGACTCCAAGCGCTAGAAAACTATCCATTGAATCACTGTCCTTATTAAATGCCAAAGAAAACAATTCCATATGCTTTGAAAATAAGCTCTGAATAATTTCAAAGTCTCTCTCAATCAATTTTAATCTGATTTCGGCTTCATCAGCCGGTCTTCTTTTCAAGTCTTGAAGACTTTCCCTCAATTGTACTAAGGGAGTCACGGGTATCCTTTCCACCAGACTGCCTCCACTAAATCTGGCGTTACTTTGCATAGGGGATGAATTAACCTCACTATTGCAATTTCCGTTATTACTCACTGAATTTCCGGTACCATTACTTACAGACTTTCTTTCTTCCTTTTTTAACATTGTTCAATATTACTGGAAAGATATATTATTTATATATGCATTTCTGGTCATCCTTATTCTTAAGGTCTCACGTTCTATCACGTCTTCAATTTATACTTTCAGTTACACCCTTAAAAATCTAAAATTAAAACAAAAATTCATGATCACGGCGCGCGCGCCAAACTGGTATCTACATTAAGACAAATTTCTACTAACGTAATAACCAACTAGAATCGGCTAAAAAAAATAATTAACACTTGGTTATTAATTTATTAAAATTCCAAATATAGATACTCGGAATCCTTGAAGTACAAGCATGCTTTGAGTCGAGACATCTTTAATGTAGTGAACAGAGCGTTGTATTAATGTTTTGTTCGTTTATAACAAGATGTTTCGTATTAAGTACTGCAATAAAGATGAATGAAGGTAGGGAGAGATTCAAGAAAGTATTAGTGGAGAAGAGATAGATTGTTGACAAACATTCTTCTTTTCTCATGCTTTCCTTTCGCCCTTTCTTCTTTTAAGATCGTGATCGTTGGTAACTTATGTTTACATAATCTTGCTTAGTCCCACAAGAAGTTACTTCTATTGCGCGATCACAAACTGCCTTATTAAGATCAAACTCGATTCTAAATATTGTTATCGAGGCGTAATGCATTCTATTTGTCACGTCTTTCGGTTCGATATTAGTTGGAATTCGGTTATGCCGATTTTCATCTGATAGTACAGTTCTCCTCGAGAGCTTTAAGGTACTTCTGGCGTATACCCAAGAATGCTAAATTAAATTCATTAATTGACTTCACCTAAATCGGTGATTTCCGGGTTTTTTTTTTTCCAAGTATTAACTCGGAAATTACCAAGTCAAATGAACACTTAAAATATCTTTCATTACCTGTTTTTGTCACTTTATTGTGTTGTTTAGCTTGTAAGTTTAGATACCCGTAGATAAGTCCGAGACAATTAAAAATATGGTGAATATTACTGTGAGAAAAGGGGTGGATGCGAGGAATCTAGATTGTCGTACTATAATTGAAGTCAAGGTATACTTTGTCAAATTTATGAGACTAGTCTCTCTGGCGGATCCAGCTGGTATCCTCTCTTAGTCTCTTTGTCTTGGTCCCCAAGTTCTCATTTCCTCCTCCCTCTGGAGGACTTTCGGGCTCTCTCGAACTTCCAGAGTCCGGTCCAGCTCTTGAATGATTCAAGCCACCCTCTTCATTGTCCTCAGTAATAGCTTGAATATTAGAACTGTGGAATTCTTCCAAGCATGTATAAGCCATAAAGGCTGGATAAGACTGGGTGGCGGTGAGTTGGAGGGCCCAATTAGAGTCCTCTTCGAATTTATTCGCATAGTACCCAATAAAATCCAAAGTTAGTTGCTCCTCCACTTCAGTCTCTGAAACTAAATTGTCACTTGTAAGCAAAAAGGTCGTAGTCATGGCATTAAATGAGCTAATCCCATTATTAGAGGTGGAATTTCCTCCTTCCAAAGTAGGAGCCGGCCGAATTACAAAAATGAGTTCTCCTCCGTGGGACGAAAATATGCTTGAAAGTTTGTATGCCGTTAGTCCTCCTTCTACATATGTGATTTCGATCCTCCATCCAAGAATATTGGAAATTGCATCCATTAAATTGCTTCTCTCTTTAATATAATATTCGCTCAGAATCTGACTGCGCCTCCGTTCCTCGTAGTATTTGTCCTTGAAACTAGAGTCATTTAACTCCAGTTCATGATTCTTGCCATTTCCAGTCTCTCCAAGACCTACTTCAACATGCTTCCTACTCTCCTCATCCATTATTGTGCCCTCGTTCTTCATCCCCCCCAGACCCCTCTTCTCAGCCTCTCCTACTCTTGAAGACCCTACACTCCTCGGACTTCGTTTTAGGTCACCTCCCACTCCTGCAGACAACTCAAACAACTTAATCTTGTCATTCAGAGCAATAATTTGAGATTTTAATTCCGAGTTATGGTTTTGTAGACTGTTAGAAGTCTCCAGTAAAGAATCTCTCTCTTGGGTCAAAGTGTCGTAAGCAACTCTAATGCTCCAGTAAGTCTTTATCTCTTCATTTCTTAGTCTTAGTTCACTTTCCAAGTGAGTAATTATCTTGGTCTTCTCTTCCAAATCTTGTCTATGAGCCTCTATTAGTGCTTGTTTACTTTGCTTTCCCCACACAGTATCCGTGTCCCCGCTATTCCCTGAAACTCCTCCCACTTGGAATCGATTATACTCCGAATTTTCTCCATCAGATACGCCTTCATTAACACGGTCACTGCCGCTTTGGGACTGAACTGCAAACTTGGTCTTGCTCTCCTTGCCAAGGCATTCCTTAAGCACCTTAATTTCACACTCCAAGCGTTTATTGTTCTCAACAATTTCTTGGATCTCACTGGATTTTGAGTTTAATTCGTCTTCATAGAACTTCAACTCTCTTTGGCAAACCTGTAATTTACCCTCCAAAATGTCAACTTTGTTTTCCAGCTCTGCCTTTGAAGACTCAATTACTGTCTTGGAAACTAAGACGTCTTGGTAGCGTCTTTGAAACTCAAATATAGCGCTCAGTACAGTTGTTGGAGAAATGCTCTTCTTGCCTTGCTGGCTCCCAGAGTATGTTTCACTTGTTTCAATCTTCCCATCTTTGAAGTTATCCTGGGTATCAATATGATCAATATTATGGTCTGTATTCCCTTCTTCATTCAAGTCTTTAATGGATGTGGATCCTTCCTTATTCAAAACTTTCAAGTTATGCGTGTATCTCAAAGCCATGGTCTCCCATTGCTTTATACTTTGGCTCAGAGTAGAGTTTTCCTGCTCAAGCTCTACCATCCTCTTAAGCCAACCCTCAGCCTGTTCCAGTTTCTGGGACTGCTGCTTAAATAGCTTCTCTTGATTCGTCCATTTCTCTTGAAGCTCCAAATAGCTCTTCTCCGAATTTTCCAAGACGTGAAGTCTATTCTTATATTGCTCAATCAATGATCTGTAATTTTTACTAACAAGTTGTTCGTTCTCTGCCATCTTAAGTAGTTTTTCTAATTCAGTTATCCTGTACTTGTTATGTTTACACTCCTCGTTCAAGCTCTGTATTTTAAGTTCCCTCTCATTTAAATCCTTCGAAAACTTTTGTTCCAACTCCTCCTTCTGGTTGTTTACCTTCTCCTCCATCCTCAAGATTCGAGCCTCCAGCTCCTGGTTTTCTTTTTTTTGATTTTCAAGTTCAAGTTTCAAATCCAGCTCTCTTTGGTTGCGGCTCTCCTCCAACTTGATTCCTTCAACAGTTTTCTGTTCCAGCTCTCTCGTTTTTTTGTCCATTTCCTTTATTAAATCCTCGTTCTTAGCCAGGACCTCCAGATTACCTTCCTCCAGCCCCTTGCACTTGAGTTCTATCCGGGTTTTTTCCTCCAGCAGCTCTTGATTGCTTCTTTCAATATGAAAGATCTTTTTTTCTGATTCAGAACGATACTCCTCATAACTCCTTGATAGATCCTGAAGCTTAGTCTTCAAATTCAAGAACTCCGACATCTCCGAAACCTTGGAGTTCAATTCCTCCAACTCACTCTTATACTCCTCATTCTTCTTCTTGAGATCTTTAATCTGACTGGTCAACCCCTCCACCGTGTTGTTCATCTCGTACTTTATGCTTTCCTCAATACTATCATCTTTCAAAATCCCGTCCAGCCACTGGAATATCTCCAAGGCATACCTTTTTGCCCTCCTATTCTGGCCAAACTCTACCATTCTACTCCTCCCTTTTCCAGGAAATTCTCAAAATTTGTGTACATACACGCCACTAGTTACTTCTAATTTCCTTCTTTTTAAACCTTTCTTCCCACTTGATGACACCTTTTATATGGGATTTCCCGCCAAACATGTTGTACTGGCGATATACGTTGTACATGTAGATAGTTAATTTGAACGAAAAATAGTTCGGCTGAGAAGGAGATTCCAACAATTTAAAGGACTTTAAGTAATTTCCAAAGGATTTTTCTCTGTAAGAACGATATTTTGGACCCATTATCCTGGGAAATTTTCAGTTTTTCACTTTTTTGAAGGGTTTCGAATGAAGCGGCTCGCAATAGTCTAATCTCGGAAATCTGCTTTGAGGTGAGACCAGCTCCCTTATATTCGCCTTCTGTGCGTCCTCTCCGGGCCTTAACACCAACAAAACAAAATAGGTCTTTCACAAATAATCCGTTCTTTTTAGTTTGTTGAAAATCAAAAAGAACACCCTTTTCTGTATTTTCCGTTTTTTTCCCAAGGTTCCAAGTTTATAGCCTAGCTCGCAACATGTTGGACCTCCTAACTATCCTATATTTTTTGTTTCAGAAATTCAAGCTATTCAATAATAATCTAGGTGCATTTTCAAAAATCAGCTCCAGGACTTTCCAATTCTCAAAAATTTCTTCTTCCCTATAACCTTATTAATAAAAAACTCCTCCAATTGTGTTAAATCCCCAAAAATATAGCCAACTTTTAATATATCTGCTCCCATGCTCTTTATTCCCTTCGTGCTTTATTACTAAGCCCTTCTTAAGTTATCACCTCGCTTACCTTGTTTAGATTCTCCTCCTTTAACCTCACACAGAGAAAAAATTCAATTAACAGTTGTCAAATACTTCAACCATTTTCAATTTCTCATCCCATTCTCCAAATCGCTTTCACTACTTTTTTAGATGCATCTCCAAATAATACTCTTCTACTTCTAAACAGGTTGGCGCCAAAACAACTCGGTGCCTTTTGACTATTCCCCGTGAAAAACGGCAAGTCTAGTCATTTTAGAGGGAAAATTAAGTATAACTACGGTAATACACAAAAAGCATCCAATATGGTCAAATTTTACAATGCAACGTAAATTTAAGACCTCGAATTATATACAGCCCAGAAAAAAAAAATATATACTAATCTCAAATTTCACCCTTTGGCGCGGAACTTCTCCAGCTGGCCTTTTTCTCATCCTTCATTGAGTATTCCCTAGCTGGAAGTAGTGGACATGGTCGAAGAGTAATTGACCCCGTTTCCTCATGTACAAAACCATTAAAATGAGAGCTTAAATGTAATCTTCCATGTACCGTCTCCCTAATAGACATATCAACTACGCGTCAAAATAGTACCGGCAAAATAAAATTAAGGGATAGATGGACCACTTTGATCTGAAATTTGTAGCTCCAGCAGATAATACGGGATTGAGAGTGGCGAGGAAAGGCCCAGGGATTTTGTCAAAATTCTTCAATAGAACTTCTGTCTTGGAGACCCCTGGAGACGGATTTCTATATACCTCAAAAAGTCGCAAAATTGGAGCATAAACCAATAATTAGCTCTATAGCCCCCGTACAGGGGCATGAGCTTTCGCATATACAGCACTGCTCCGTCTCTGGAGGCAGCATGTCCGTGATAGCTCCTCAGTTGGGGCAGACCATGCAGCTCGGAGCCGTAATGCAGAATAACTCCAGTCCCTCAAGTTCAGGATTAATAGCGCATAGAGTTCCTGCCCATGGTGGACCGGGAGGCCAGTCTCCGTCAATTTCCCAAAGCCACAATATTTCTCAGCAACAAAATGCCAGCCTTCTGGTTTCTCAGGTTCACTTTGATGGTAATAACAATAATAACAGTGGCAGTAATATCTCCAATAGCAGAAATAACAGTATTATTACTTCGTCAAGTTTGTTGGTGGATGTTCTTTGTGAAGTGGCAGATTTCAGTGTTGACCTTGCATTGAGGCTTTCCCAAAGAACTGGTACCCAATGGAGGCCTAAGATACTGAATTACCACAAGAATATGAAGCGACCAATCACTAGACAACCACTAGAGAACCAAAATAAACCTAAAAGACCACATAATGCTTACACTCTCTGGTGCGAACATATCCGCCAAAAAGTCCGTGAAAAAGACCCTACCAGATCTTTACATATTAAAGACCTCGCTGAAATGTGGAAGAATCTCCCCGAAATGGAGAGATCTCCTTGGGAAAGAAAGGCCCAAGATGTAAAGCAAAAGTATCTCGTTGATATGGCCACATACCGTACCAGTTCTGGATCTCCGGGACATCCTCAAGCGTCATCGAACGCATCACCAAACTCCATGCAACAGCTTTCCGGGATCCCTAACCAAAGGGAATTTTACTCTTGATTAAGGAAGTCTTTTCTCTTTGAACTCGGTGAGAAAATGGCTAATTAGTTATCCTGAACTTAATATTGACTTTAGGCTATTTCCATTTATAATTTATTTTTTAGACTAACATTTATTCTCCAGGATGCTCATGATTGCATATCTGGACAAGACCATACTTGTTCCCAGAGGACTGGAACTGGTGTGTTTACTTAATACGCCTTCATCTAAAATGTAGAGGTTCTTCGTCCCCATAACTCTAAAACACTCTGTTTCCACCACCTGACCAACTGCAGTAGTTCCTACAAACTCGTTTCCAGATCTAACATTTCTTTTCAAGAAATCCTCAAATTTGGATGGGTGAGTCGGAAATCTTGGAATAATGAATGGCAGGGTCTTCCAAATATTTGATTCTCCCTTGTTATCACTCTCGTCGCGTCCGGGCTCTCCTCTCCTGAGACCGAGAACTCCAGGTATTAGTTCGTTCGGAACTCCCGGAGAGGTTGCTCCACCACGGATTGCGTTTCCGCCCCCCTGGACAGTTTCCTTTTGGGATCCTCTACCTCCTTCCGAGGAAAAGTGCTTCTTGAGACGCTCCTTAAATAGTGGGAGGCCACCGGAGTTTTGGCCTTCACCTTTTAATATCCCAGAAGCCCTTTCTCCAGGTCCGACCACCTCGGAAAACGCTTCTGGGCCTTTCCGAATATTCGAGTTTTCCTCATTTCCCTTTTCTCGAAGCTCATCTTGCTCATCCAAGGGAAAAACCTTGGCAAGGACATCCAAGCTACATCTTTCAAATATTGAGTCCATGCTTGTTACATTACTATATAATCCTCCGAGATCTATTCGTCTTCTTTCCACCCCTCCATTTACGCCTCCACCCCACCAGCCGGCCCTCCTGGAGTTCGAGCTGGGAACCAATAAAGATGAAATTGTCACTGATCTGAAAAGCCTAATTAACCTTCTCACCGCAGACTCCATGATTAAAATATCATTAAGGTCTTCAAGAAGTCTCAGCTTTATCCTCGGTCTCCCCTTCACCTCATCCCAGACTATTTCCCCCTCACTATAAGGATTGGGAATACGAATCGTAACTCCTCTTATTAAAGACAAGCATTCCCTCTTTATGACTCTTTCCTCCCCCAGGGTATCGAAGATATTGAAACCTTCAAATTCAGAAATGGTCACAGATTCACAGCCCTGCAGTATATCATCTCTCTCATTCTTATTTCTGCAGTAGGACCCGAAGGACTTTCTTGAAAATAGAGCTTCTGAGCTTTCGTAATGGAAATTGTCCGAGTCTTGACCTTTAAAAAAACCAAATACGCTCAGACTCGGATGGTCCCGAAGGCCCTTCCCAACAAAATCATTTTCAATTACTGGTTTCTCAAGTTTCGGGTTGGAGACTTTGATATTTTCTCTAGAGCCCACTCCACTTCTCTGAAGTATCATCGGGGTATTTAATGCCCCCGCTGAAAGGATGATTTTACCCACTCCAGGCTTAATGCAAAACCTAACGGTCTCCTTGCTTTGATCTTCCCGGACGCTTCTGCCTT
This sequence comes from Cryptosporidium felis, assembly GCA_014529505.1. Classification (NCBI taxonomy): domain Eukaryota; phylum Apicomplexa; class Conoidasida; order Eucoccidiorida; family Cryptosporidiidae; genus Cryptosporidium; species Cryptosporidium felis. The sequence continues at coordinate 21,041 of JABXOJ010000016.1, forward strand.
CTACGCATTCAGCAAATTTATTCCCTCCCCCTTTTCCAGAGTACTCTTGTTGATCCTCCACCGAGAAAATGATCCTTTCGACAAGAAAATTAACCTTTTTTGTTACTCTTTTTCCGTCCATCAAATTTGGATTTATCTTTAAAAGTCTAGCTCCGCTCCTTCTCTGAAATCCCCTTCTAAATCCGTGTGTCAAGAATGCATAAGGAACCATATGTGAAGATGTGAAGAACTCAGAGCTCTCATTATCACTGACTTTCTCAAGACTCACCTCATTTTCGTCTGGAAAGTGTAATTGCTCCTGATCATTATACTCTCTTTCTCCGAATATGCTAAATTTACCAGCTTGCTTCCCTTCGTCTTCTCGAATTTCAAATGAAGAATCTTCAAATAGAGAATCTTCAGGAGCTGAATTCTCGTCTGCTCCTCCTTCCACGGGAAAAGTCCCGGTTTCGTTGAATGCTCTCTCCAAAGCAATCACCCACGAAGTTCGGATGTTGGGCTGAATCAAGTCCCCCACGCTCTTAACATATTCGTAAGATTCTTGAAGTTTCCGAGAGCTGAGCCCCAACCCTAACGATTTGTAGTACTCACCAGAATAAACGTTCTCTGGTACAAAAGGAGTACTTCCATAACTTGTCCTCCCTCCTTCAACCTCTGAATTCAAAATTGCAAAACCATCTTCTGTTGTTTGAACATTTACCTTGTTTCTATCCAGTAAAGGAGAATACCCCGGCTTTTCTTTCCTTGACTTTCCCTTGGCCTTATTACGCCGCTCCTTCTCAGGTTCCTCTTCCTCTTCTTCGTACTCCCTTCCTTTGTCCAAAATCAAGATTTCAACCTCTTCATCAAGGCTCCAGAAATGCTTTTCGAGAATGCTTCTAGCGGCAATCAAACCACTCGCACTGGAACCAATGATTATGAAGTCAAACCTTGACTTCTCGCTCAAAAGTGGTATTTCCTGGGGAAAATACTCTCTATAACTCTCCTCACTGCTTAGCTCATCGGCCTTCGCAGTTAGAAAGAATAGTTTGGAAGCAATCAGTAGCAGTCCTAATATCTGAAGTCGAATAAAAATCCGATTCAAATTCCAACTTAGGATTTGGACTAAAAGGTTCCAAAACATGCTAGACTTCTCCAGAAAAATCATTCCTCTTCGCATGGAGGAAAGTAATTCCTTTTTTCTTTACTGTTGCAAACACAATAAATATCTTAAGTCCTAAACTTGAAGCGAAAATCTCTTAAACTAACCTAATACCTTCCTATTTTTCTTTTTGATTTGCCAATTACTAATTGCGTAACTGGCGCGAACTTTTGACACGTAATTACTTACATGCTTGCATGCAGGCCTATAAGCACGCATGTACGAGGATTACTTACTTTTTTCTGTAGAGCTCCAAAGGAAGGAAAAATTTTATGAGCCCCTTCTTCAATTAAAAGATCGGATAATTAGAGCTCCTAAGATGGGTATGAAGGCGTTTGGCTACTCTACCACAAGGTTTTGGGGAAACAAAACAGCAGGAGAAGCCTAAATTTTTTAGTTCTTCAACCCCTCTTCAATTTGTCAGCCGGGTTAATGTCAATTTTACTAGACTCCGCAGGCCCCACTTGTTTGCCGCCAAAAAATGGCGGCAAACACCGTCTCAAAAGGATGAAGTTCAACATAGCAGCAGAGGTGGATTTAACAAAAAGGGCATTACATCACAAAATTGGAGAGCAAGGCGGAAGGTGAACCTTGGAGATCTTATGAAAAATCAGGATGCCTCACTTTTACTCTTTGACTCTGGAGTCTCCCGGATCAGTACTCTCAGCTGTCCAGGGAAGCTACACAACACCGAAGGCCCATGAAATTCTCGTGAACAGGGGCTCGAGTCTGGAGTTGCTCAGGCTAGATGTGACTACAGGACAGATTCGAAGCATTTGCTTGACAAACACTTTTTCTTTTGTTCGAAGTGTGAGCAATCTCAGGCTGGTGGGCTCTGCAAAAGACCTTATAGTGGTGACTAGCGACAGTGGGAATTTGGTGATATTGAATTTTAACAGCGAGAAGAGTCTCTTTGAAAGAGTGCACTCGGAACCCTTTGGAAAGTCCGGTTGCAGAAGAATTGTTCCTGGCCACTACTTAGCGGTAGATCCAATGGGAAGAAGCATTATGATTGGAGCTATTGAACGTCAAAAGCTGGTTTACACCTTGACTCGCAAAAACAAAGATCCGGAAACCCTGGAGATTTCCTCTCCGATGGAGGCCCACAAGAGCCACATGGTCTGTTTTTCTATGGTGGCTCTGGATGTAGGATTTGACAATCCCACATTCGTAACTTTGGAGCAGGCATGTTCCTCTGATCCTGATATTGAAGCAAAACCGGAACCCTGGAGGGACAGCAAACAGCTGATCTTCTGGGAAGTCGACTTGGGTCTGAATTATGTTTCCAGAAAATCCTCTCAAGTAGTTTCAGAAAGCTCTCATTTATTAATTTCGGTACCAGGTTCAAATGACGGTCCGAGCGGGGTCTTGGTTTGCGATTATAAAGGAATCACTTACTATAAGATGGGCCACCCCAATGTCTTTTGTCCGTATCCTTTTAGGTTCGGGGATGCATCTGAATCTGGAACCATAGTGGTTACGTCTTCCCTGCACAAGCTTAAGGGGTTTTTTTTCATTCTGGTTCAGACTGAGCTGGGAGACATATACAGGGTAAACCTGTTACATGAGGAGGGAATTACCAGGGAACTGAGAATCTACTACTACGACACTATTCCAGTCTGTAATTCCCTCCTGGTTCTTAGATCAGGATTTCTGTTTGCTTCCCACGAGTTTGGGAATCACTCCAACTATCAGATAGTTTCTCTCGGAGACGATAAGACAGATCCCCACACTTCTTCTCTCCCAGAGTCAGAAACAAAACGAGTCTATTTCAGAGCAAGAAACTGTCACTGTATCCGCAAAACCGAGGACCTTCCATCTCTCAGTCCCATTACGGACCTCAAAGTCATTGACATCAATAATGATGGGTCTTCTCAGATTGTCACTGCATGCGGGAGAGGCCCGAGATCGTCTTTGAGAGTCTGTTCATACGGGAAGAATGTAGAAGAAATAGCTGAAAACCCCTTACCTGGAAGGCCACGATTTATTTGGACTCTAAAGGCCGGGTTGGATCCTACATTAATGGCATCCAATCAAGAGAAAACCTCTGGACTTGAGAACATCCATAATTTCATAATAGTCTCATTCATTGACCGCTCTCTCGTTCTTTCCATTGGAGATCACGTCGAAGAAACCAATGATACTCTCTTTTCCCTGAATGAATCGACCATCTATGCAGCCTCCATGATCTTCTTCGATTCGTACATCCAGGTGCTGGAAACTCATGCAAAGCTCATAGTACAGAACAGAACCTTTGACTGGAGGACTCCGGATTCGAGGAAGATCATTGCGGCGGACTCAAATGGACGCCAGGTGTCCCTAGCTCTTGAGGGGGGACTAATTGTAATTTTGGAAACGACCATGAGAAGCTCCACTGCAATGAGCGACTTCGGTAACTCTGGAGCGGGAGGACTCGTTGAGATTTGTCGAAGAGAAATCACATTTGAAATCATTTGCATTGCGATACAGCAGCTTTCATTCTCTGATCAGCTTAGAAGCGACTATGTTGTGGTCGGCACCTCCACTGAAAACGCAGTCAGACTTTATAGGATTGACTCCTCCGAGAGGAGACTTAAACAGACATCTACTCAAATTCTCCCGAATGCAAATAGCATTCCAGAAAGCGTCCAGATCTACCATTCCAGTAAATTTGGACATTTGGTTCTATTTGTTGGTCTCACTAATGGAGTTATTCTAAGCTGTAAGGTGGACTCTGGTTCCGGATCAATCGGCGGGCCTAGGAGTAAGTACCTCGGTAACAAAGGAGTTGGACTTTGCAGAATCACGAGGGAAGATTTTTCCGGTGAAATGAGTCTTGTATGTATGTCCACCAGACCTTGGCTCCTGGACTCGCATATAACTGGAGTCGACTTTACTCCTTTGCAGTACAGAAGTATCGATTCAATTGCTCCATTAAATACCCACCAAGTTAGTAATGGATTTGTAGCTGTTTCTGGAGCAACCCTTTTGATTTTCCAGGTGTCCCAAGGGTACGGCGAATCCTTCTCCCAGAGCTCCATCAAGCTGAATTATACACCCCGAAGGCTGCTGACTCTACCTCCCCCTCAGCTCTTTACGGGACTGGAGACTTTGATGGCTTCCGGTACGCTGGACATTCCCAAGAACCAGATTGTAGCAGTCGTGGAGACGGATCACAACTCCTTCGATTTCGGAACCAAAAATGAAATAATATCCGCCCTACAAAAACTCTATGATGGAAATTCGTCGGATACTATTGATCAAGCTCAGAAGACTAAAATTGAGGAAGTTGCTCAAGAGCAAAAGCGGGACAAAGATCCGAAAGAAGAACAAGAAAAGGAACAAGACGGAATGGATATAGCGCAGGATGAAACCAAGTTTTCCGAGGTTGGCGGAGAGAATTCCGGCGATATTTTGGTTACGGGGGAAAACGGAGCACTCCTCGCAGAAAGCGAAGTTGGAGGGTTCGTTGCCGGGGAAGGAAGGTGGGGAGGATGCGTTAGGGTAGTTAATTTGAAGACTATGGAAGTTTTGCAGCTGATTGCTCTGGACGCAAACGAGGGTTGCATTTCAGCATGTGTCTGCAAGTTTGACGAAATGGATCTCCCCTGCTTGGTCCTCGGGACCGTTTTTGGAATGAAGCTCAGGAAAGGGAGAGAAACAGGCAATCAAACTGATAAAGGCTCTCAGGACTCCTTCGGAGCCGCCATCAAGATCTATAAATACGACTCGAACTATAACTTCGAATTGGTGCACTCGACTCCTATAGAGAACGCGGCTACTGCCATGACCGGTTGGAGAGGAAGACTTTTGGTTGGAGTCCAAAAAACGTTGAGAATTTATTCTCTGGGGAAGAAGAGGCTTCTAAGGAAGTCCGAGTACAGAAGCATTCCTCAAGGTCTAGTGTGGCTTAAGGTTGCGAACGATCGTATATTCGCCGGAGACGTCTCAAGTGGAGTTTTGGTCTTCAAATTCAACAGTTCCTCCAACCAATTTACTCTTGTTGCAAAGGACTCCATGCCCAGGTGGCTCACATCTGCCTGCGAGGTTTTGGACTATCACACGGTAGCAGTGAGCGACAAGTTTGACAATATCGTTGTTTCAAGAGTACCCATAGAGGCCTCGGACGACTTTTCTTTTGCATCTTCCATCTCTGACAATCCCGCTTTACCCTTGAGATCCCACCAAATAAGCTCCGTTGCGCAGTTCCATCTTGGAGACATCGTCACTTGTCTACAAAAGACCCAGCTTTCTTCTACTTCCATAGAAACCATCATTTTTGGAACGGTCCTTGGGAGTATTGGATCTCTCTCTCCGATCACGAACAGCGAGGACATAGAATTTCTTTCTAAGCTCGAATCCTTGATCCGCAACCAAAAGGTGTCTCTAGTTTCCAGAGACCACCTTATGTTCAGGTCCTATTACTCCCCAGTTTACAATGTAATTGACGGAGATTTCTGTCAAACTTTTTCCATTTTGGACTCTCAGACCCAAGCAGAAATCGCAAATAAACTGGACTCCTCCGTCGAGGAGATCTTTAAGAAGCTGGACGATTACAAGACCAGGATATTCTAGTCCCGTTCTCTCTCCGACAAATTAGAGAGAAAAACTGAGGCATGAGGAGTCTACCACCAAATATTTCCCACTACTTTTATACAGTTATAGCATTCGCCCACCCCTCCCCTTCCTAATTAGAATTTAGATGAGTTAACTCATAGATATATTTGGAAAACCAAAACAGAATCCTGTCAGAATCTAATTGAGAAAGATAACAACTCGTGACATGTGAATCCGGTACCCTAGCTGCTGCACCCTTAAATCGATTTTCCTCTAATTTGCATGCCGCGGCGTTTTCCCGCCTGTTACCTAATTGTTTAATCTGGACAATGACTCTTTGTTAGATGAAAAGGACGAGTACGGGTAACTATTAATTGCAAATGGAGTGAGAAGGGCCGAAAAGATCCGAAGGTTTGGTTTAGACTGGAGGGATATTGAATTCAATTAGAAAGGAATTTATAGGAAAGGACCAACAAGGTTGATTTGAGGGGACTGAGGGATAGGGATAAAGGGGGCGGTGAAGAGCCAGAGGATAACAATAAAATAAGGAGAGTAACAAAGAAGGACGAATTTGCGGGATTTATTGAGAAGACAAGTGAGAGCTTGAGCGAAATATAGTCGATCTGCTTGGTTGGCTCGGGAGTTTAAAGATTTAATCGATTTGATTTTCTTGTATTTGCTGTTTCTTTACTTGGAATGTTGCCCCGAGTAAGTTTGCGAAATTGAATCCGGGTGTGTGGATGGTGGTTTAAAAGAGCTTAGGTATTTTAAAGGTGGCACTAAAGAAACTGAGTATAAGTGATCAGCTAGTTAGTGTAGAGAACCAAGTTTGAAATCAATGATGAAATGTTTGAAACTGGGATTGAGGATCCACTTGAGTTTGTTTTTCTCTATTATTTGGGATTTGTACATCCATACAGTAAAGCTGGTGCTGGACCTTATCTTGGTGACATCCTTTATCCGGAGGATTTGGCCATTTTCTTCGGTTTTCAATAAAGTAAACAAATTGCTCGGACTGGGAACCGTGAAAGTGGAGAAAACGGACTTAACTGGGAAGGTGTGCATAGTAACTGGTGGAGCTAGTGGAATTGGTAAGCGAGTTTCGAGATTTTTCGTAGAATGCGGAGCCACTGTGATCATTGCCGACAAATCGGAGAATAAGGGCAGGGTTGCTGCCTATAAGATTAATACTATTAAGAGGGCTGGAAGCTTGGGATATGCGAGATTTATGTATGTTGACCTACAAACGGAAGATTCTATCAGAAGCTTTGTGGCAAGGTTCACCTAGTAAGTTTTTCAAAGCTCTTTGAGTAGACGAACTCCTCCCACCAACTTCCAAAGTGATTATGACAGACTCGACATTCTGGTGAACAACGCAGGAATTTGTTCAGACTCAGAAAGTAGTTGCTCTAGGAGTGACTTACCAAGCATTAGCAGAATCTTCCAGGTTAACTATATAGGCACCTTTTTGCTGACTGAGTTTCTGTTACCAACTTTAAAGGTAAGAGGATATTACTAACAGCGATGTTGAAAAATAGGAATAAATCTCTTTTAATTGAGCATTTTTCCGGAGAAACTGGGAAAGAAAAGACTAACTAACCATCCTCTTTAGAGTACGAAGGATTCTAGAATTGTGAATACATGCTCTCCAATTCACCGTTTTTTCGGTTCGAATGTCAGAAAGATCATTGAATTTTCAGAAGTTCGAGGTGGCTATTCGGCTTACGGAGCCTCCAAAGCCGCCATTCTTCTTTATACTCTAAAGCTTAGAAGAGATGCAATGGGACTTACATTTTGCCAGACTCTGCGGAAGTCCGAGTCTGGTACCCAAGGCCATTTGCACTTTCCTTGGTCCACTTGTGTAAATCCAGGTTCAGTTTACACAAATATCTATCCTCACAGATTTCGCTTTATTGCAACCCGTTTATTCTTTAAATGGCTTTTGCTCGACACAGAACAAGTAAGTTTGACAGATTCCAACCAAAATTTATTCTTTACTACTTCTCTCTTATCTCCCACCTGTGACAAATTCAGGGAGCAGAAGCCACTATTTTCGCCTCAATCTGCCCAAAGGAGCAGGCTACTCTTTACATGAGTCCTTATTGGCTTCCTGGGAACGGTTCCAGAGCGATAGACAAACTTGCTGACATCCTAAGTAAGTTAACACCCGGAGCGAAACTTCCCTCGAACGAGAGCAAAATCAATCCACCACTTCCCTCACCCTCTCTCTAGGCATTTATATCGGGCCCCACTTCGCCGTCCCGAACCTGGACGAAGATGCGGCCCTTTCAGCAGAGTTTCTCTACGAGTGGACGCAAAACCTGTTAAAGAGATAGACGGACATCGGAAGGAAATGAATTTCCAATAATCTACTGAATTAATCGTCAGTTCCTGCCTGAATCTAGTCTCAACCCCCAAACTAATTTCCCTCAACGCCACGCTCCCTCCGAACCTCCCTTCTACTTGACTCCCATGGAGTATGTCTATATGTTGGCTCCTCCTACTTGGGAAATCATTGCGTCTATTAGGTCACCCTCCTGGAGCCCCGCGTCTTCTGCAGTCATTTCGGGTCTCAAACGCTCCCCCTCAAACAAGAAACGAATAGACTGCTCATTCTGGCCAGTCCTCTGACAGTAAGAGTTCATCAATTTTTGCAGACGAGTCTTTTTCTTTATCCTGTACAGAACCTGCTCGCCATCCGGACTTCTGACCTTCACAGTCACGTACTGAGTCTCGTCGGAGGCCCCTCCCTGATCAATAACTGGCTTCTGCTCGATTTGTTGGCTTTCATTTCCCCCTTCTCCGAGTGGATTATCTGCCGATCCCGAGTCCATTTTACAGCCAATTTCTTCGTTTCAGTTCAAAACCAACTCAATCTGGCCTCAGTATTCGTATCTCCTTCGAAATTAAAATACTCAAAACCTCAACAAAGGCCTTCTCGAATACCTCCTTTTCAACCAATAGTCTTCTTTCTCCAAGCCAAAGCTGGTCCTCAAACTGGCTCGCAGAAGCGGAAAAACTCTCTGAAAAGCCGAAGGAAGGAATAACTCTTTTCTTCGCAAGCTCCTCTTTGCTCTAGAGTGAAACCCTAATTTGGATGGTATTCTAGAACGAAATATCATTTCAATTTTTACCGCCACACAAATTGGCGGCACTTTGTGGCGCTATGTACAAAACCAGAGCACACAAGTTGTAAAAAATGACAACTGAAATTTGAATACTAAGAAGCAAGGCAAATAACAACTATATAGGATTTACGGACCGGATATCTTCTTGTTCAAAACCAAAAAATAGGAGAAGTCGCTACAAGAGCTCTGATTTTGCACTTGAATTAGGATCTGGGCGATATTTAGATTTACGAGTTAAATAATATATGTGAAGCTTTTAAAGTAAAGGCCGAGCATTACTCAGGTAAAACATGGGACTATTCTTTAACGAACTTCCCTTGAATCCAGACTCTTTGCATTGAAACTTGGGTTTTCCTGTTCACCACTTCTCTTAAACAGTAGTTGTTTGAAATAACTTTGAACCCGGCATTTGTAAAAAGCCTTTCAACTTCTTGTGCTGTGAAGTAGTAGGCAAAAGTTCCGTCGTAGCGGACGTAGAAATTTTCTGTTATTTTGGACTTACTGGACTTGGCAAATCTCAATTGGGCCATGTCATACCTGCCGTAATCCCTAAACAAAACAATACCTCCAGGACGGATGGATCTTGCACATCTCAAAATAACCGTTTGATGGTATTTTGGGTGTATTGCAGAAAGAACGAAAACCAAAAGCCCAAAATCCGCAGATTCTTCGGAACAGATAGAGGTTGGTATATCGGATTGGAGAATGTCAAAAACAAATCCCTGCAACCTCGAACATTCACACAGAGAATTAAAGGGGCAGTACTCTCTGTTCTTGCATTTAGTTAAAGGGTATTTACTCGCGCCTTCCCTCTTTTTTGAGTCACCTCCAAGCGCCTCACTCCATCTTCCCTGTAAAAGTGATATTGCTCGCACTGAACAGTCAAACCCAATACAATGAAGGGAATCGGAAATCTCTAATAATGGAATTAGTGAGTTTCCAACTCCGCATCCAAATTCAATCAACAACGGATAACGGCTGACTTTATCCGAATTTTCTTTTAAGCTCTCCCCTGAAGATCCTTTCTTCTGTGAAACCAGTTCTCTGAACTCTTTGTCTATCCAGTGTCTATCTAAAAAAAAGTTGGTGTTGTTTCTCTTGTAAAACTTGTCCCAATTTTTTACAGACTCTTTAACATATTTCTCTAAGAATAGTTAAATGCAGAATTAACAGTTGCTTTTCAATAAGCAAACTCAACTCACCCACCTTTCCAAAACTCAGGAATTGTGTCCTTGTCGGAGTCAATGATTCTTTGAGCATTTTCAATTACTTCCTTCGTTAACTCAAATTTCTTAACTAATAAGAAAGGCAAATATTCAAAGTAAATAAACTATGTTCCAATCTGACTTTTTCACCAAAAAGCCAACTTACCCACCTCGCTGTCGTAGAACTCTAGGTTCTCGTCTCTAATTGTCTGGTTCTCCATTCTATCTGGTAGCTTTGTGTCATCAAACTCCCACACCAGGGATATCAGGCTCTACCTCACCCTGCTGGTTCAAAAAGAATTCGGCTTAATCTCTAAAAGCCCAGCAAAACTCTTTTTTAGGCTACTTCTCTCTCACACAATCAAGAAATATGGTCTTCCTTTCCTCAGCACGTGCTGTTTGTTTCTGATTAAATATTGGTATAATTTATCTAAAAAAGTATGGCGCCAAGAGTCAAATTTGGAATTTCAAAGAGAACTCCGTCCCAATAATTAGAGATTTTGTTAGAAATAAATTTTGAATTGGAGAGAACTGGGTCACTGTTTGAGCTCTGAAAATGAAGAACTTGCGAGGCCCGGATGAGGAGTCAAAAGAGTCTCGAAAGAGAGATGAAGTACAATTGACTGGAAAGGACTTAGTGAGGAAATTTGATGAGGAAAAAAGGAAGGAAGCCTTATTAAAGGCTAAGAAGGTGGTTGAGGACTTAGATGCTCAAGGCACAGAGACTCCTTCTGGGTCGGACTCCTCTTCTGAGGAGGAGGATTCTGATGCGGAGCTATTGGATTTTAAAACTCAAAGCAAAATCCTAGAAACTTTGAATAAGATAAAGCAGAGGGACCCTTCCATTTATGATAGATCCCACGTGATATTTCCAGAGACTGACTCCGATGCGAGTTCAGATTCTGGCTTAGAGAATTCCAAAGTAACTGGTAAAAAGCCCAAGCCACTCACATTCAAAGACTACGAGCGTAAGATGCTTTTGGAATCTCAAGAAGATTCTGAACAAGAGTCTCAGAAGGGTCGGTCAAGAAAGATTGGCTACGATAAAGAACAGGACGAGCTCAAAAGAGCGTTTCTAGAGGCCGCGGAGAGCCTGGAGGATACTGGGGACGAGACCGAGACTCTGGTTAAGAAGGAAAAAACGGAGGAAGAACTGGAAAATGAGAAAAAAAGCTTCATGTCTTTTCTCTCCTCCGGGGGTGCCGGTGCTGAAGAAGATCCAATGGAGTCTTTAAACAGGTATTGGGGTCCGGAAGAGGATTTAGATGAAAATGAAAGATTTCTCAGAAACTACATTCTAAATCAGGAATGGAAGGAGTCCAACGGACACTCAAGGATTAACGATGAGAGCAAATTATATACCATTGAGAAGGATGTGGAAGAGGAAGATGAGAGACACCTGGAAATATCCAACGAATTTGAGAGTGCCTATAACTTTAGATACGAAGAGCCGGGAGCAGGTCAGCAAATTCTGGGGTATTCTAGGGGCATATCATCTTTAAGAAGGCCGGATGACCGCAGAAAGCAAAAGAGGAGAGAGAAGAGAGAGCGAAAGAGACAAGAGAGGCTAAGACTTCAGGAAGAGCTGAAGCTTCAAAAGAGTATAAAACGAAAGGAAATTATTGAGAAACTTAAGAAGATTCAGGACGTGTCTGGAAGTAAACAAATTTTGGATGACAGTTTTGACTTTGATTCAGAATTTGACGCGGAGAAGCATGATAAGTCCATGGAGGAGCTTTTTGGGGCTGAGTATAATGATGAGGAGGAGCGCCTCTCATTATCTGAAATCCTCTCCGGAGATGGAGGGCTCGAAGCTGATACTGGAAAAGTGGGGAAAGTGGGCAAGAGTGAACGGAAGCGTAAGGAATCTAAAAAAGACCAATTGGAGTCTGAGAAGGAGAAAGGAGACGAGGAAGCTACGGAAGAGAGCTTTATCTATCCTGATGACGACTCCGAGTGGTGGCAGTGCGACGGATGTCAGAAGGAAATTCTCCCTACAAAGAGAAAGTTTGACTGTACCGTCTGTGAGAATTTTACCCTCTGCAAGTCCTGCTGCAGAAACAAAGAACATGAGCATCCACTTGAAAAGAGCAGAGTTCCCCCGAGAATGGAACAGTCCGAGAAAAACTCCTCCAAGTTGGATATGAGGCTCCTGAAGTATGGGGAAAATGAGGACATAAACGCCCTTCTGGACGAATACTATGGGCTCCATTTTGAAGACGTCCTGGACAATGGAAATATGCCTGTCAGATTCAAGTACACAAAGGTTGAAAAGGAGGACTACGGCCTTAGCATTGAGGATATTCTATCTATGGATGATAAGGAGCTGAACCAGCACATTTCCCTCAAGAAGCTGGCTCCCTATAGAACCGATGGAAACAAGAGGAAGAAGTACTTACCTCCTTCCAAATCTTCCAACAAGATGTATAAGAAGGCTTCAGACTATCGTCAATCCAGAACCGAAGAGGGTCCCCGGCTCAGCTCCCACATCAATGAACACCGTCTTAAGTCCTATTACTGACCTCCCATAAAGGAAGGTATTTCCAAGGAGGAGCTCGGGGATCGGTTCTGAGTCCGTATTTGGATCGCTCTATTTCTTGTAGTTTTCGCTAATTATATAAATATTATATGCTTACTCACATATAAATTCGTGTTTTAAGTTTTTACAGAACCTTCTCGCCGTTTACTGTGATTTGGGGATTGAATCCCAGAGAATCTTTCACAACAACGTGCTGGGTACCCTTTGACTTGAGCCAATTAACCACGTTAGACTGCACGCTACCGGCCATTTGAATCTGTCTCTTGGCAATTTGTTCAATCCATCTATTAAGGGAAGGTTTTCGTGGAAGTTATCCGGTTGAAGGTGGAGGTTGGGATGAATGCCACAATTGGAGGAACCAGGAAATAACCCTGAGTAATGGCATTTGAACTAAATAACTTACCTTAAATCTTTTGTTGTGAGAGCAGGCACTCCCAGGGATGAGTCCGCTAAGCCAGTATTTTCAATATTTCCACGGGTTTTTGAGAAGGAAATTCCGCTATTTTTGCAAAAAACCTGAGAAACGAGAAGTCCAAAATTAATCCGATAATTCGGAGCTAAACTTACAGCTTCTGTTAGTTTGTTCATCATTTCGTTTCTTTCTTGATCGGACTTGGCACACATAACTACCGGGGACCCCTCGAAGTACATTCTGAAGCACTTTCTACTGTTTTGGACCGACTCCAAAGGAACTTCAATCTTGCTTAGAGAAAAACTCCTAACTATACTTTCCGGATTCCTTAAGTCAGTCATAAACATGAAGTCGTCCTTTGTAATCTTGACCCCAAGTAAATCTACATCAAATAAGTTCCTTGGATCAATGGCCAAAGCCAGCTCCCCGTTAATCATAACAGAGCAAACAGGATCTCTTGCTGGCTCTACAACCGGCATGCTACTAACAACATCTCTTTGCTTCAGTCTGTTATGTGTGGCATCGTTCATTGCCTTTTGGTAGACCGACACCGCCGAGGAAAGAGCTTCGTTGTAAAGCTTTTCAGGGTCTTTCTGAGATGTTTGAGAAACGCCTTCTCCAATTACCGACACAGGTTCCACATTGGCCCCGATGATCTTCCTTGCTGTTTGTATGAGGGTAGTAATTGTGCCAGGGAGGAACTGGGGCTCCAAAAGCCCGAAGTCAGTGGTCGAACGAGTCAATCTTGCCTCCGCAAAGTAGCCAAATCCCGCGGCTGTAAGTAATTTAACAATTAAAAAAATTTTCATTTTCCCTTTTTTTGCCTGTTAGTGCCTATTCCCTTAAACTCGAACCTGGATTATATATTTTATCTTCAAGCCCTTGTATTGATCGGCTATTTCCTTTGCTATTCCACTTTGCGTAAAGTTTGTTTTGCTTTCCAATAGAAAATCGGAAAAAAACAAACGTCCAAAAACTATATATTTAAATATATATATACATATACAGTTTTTTGTTTAATGAATGATTCCCCATTTAAACCTCCTGGCACCTTTTGCATGCTTTCTTCCTTCCAACCTTCCATCTGCCAATTGTGCAAAAAAATTGACAGTTCTTCTCATGCATGCGCCAATGACGTCATTTAATTTTCCACATTGATATCATGTATACCGGGACTTGAAATGGCATGTAAAATTACATGCAAGAAGTGGATGACAATAATTCCCACATTTATTTGAGAAAATGTATGCGGATTCTTTGAACACAGAAAATACCGGTATCAATTTTCATTAAATAGTTAACAAGTTTTAAACGCATGTGGATAATGATACATGTAAAAAAATAATCATACGTGAAAGGAAGGCCTATTGGAAGAGAGTTTGGAAGAAAAGTTGGCTTATCTTTTTTTTTTTTTTATTGTTAGAATCATAACTACTTGAGAAGATGGTGAATTCATACAACTTGAAGAAGATCGTGGCGTTTCTCGGGTGCGTGGGAATTAGTAACGCATTGACAGTTTTTCACCTGACAAACCCATTTGACTTGCTCCAGAGTTTGAGTCACGTGAAAATTGAGAGAACTTCAGAAATACCAGTTTCACAAAAGACCTTTAGGTTTTTGCAGGAGAAGATTGGGACTTTTTCTGCAGATGAAAAAGAAGGAGCTGAGGGTTTAAGCTCAATTACCGGAGTAAACTTCAAATCTACCCCTTTGTCGCAAGAGGCCTTTAAATTGCAGAGTAATTCTCTTTTTGCAGAGGCGGCTGAGAAGAGGAAGGTAGCCAAATACCTCCAGGAACAAAGCGGTATGACTGAAAGTGAGCTCAAGGAGGTCGAGATCGACCCAAAGAAAAACCCTGAAAAAAAGGCAGCTATCACAAATATGAAGCGTGCCAAGGTTTTGCTCGCACAAGCTTATATTCTAGAAGGTAAGTTTTAGCTCTCAGGGATACTCTAGATTTTAAAGAAAAATTTAAATCTGACTCTGTTCTCGATGCTTTTTAGAGGAGGCAAAGAGAATGCAGCTTGCTTCAGAGAGAAGCGGTAATAACGAGAGTTTCAAGTGCGACATACTCAAGATTGGCCCTCTTGCATTCGCTCCAAATAGTGAAGAAATTACGGATATTATGGACGGCTCCTTGGGATTTTTGAATGGAAATATGCTTACTGTTTACTACAATTCGGTAAGTCAATCGTTTAATTCAGGAAAACAATGTGTTGATTACTGTTCAAACCTGTTCTGATCCATCACAGGTCCCAAAAGCATCTTTCTCTTTGGAAGGTATTGAGCTTCCTATTCACAATGTAGACGCTGCTCCGGGATGCATCGGCTTTAAGTACCACGGAACCGAGCAAGTAGTATGTGCTACCGGCAAGGATAGCCAATCAGCTTGGATTAATGCAATAACTGAGGCCTGGTTCTGCAGAAACCTTGGTTTAGCAGGAACTTTGCCTTCGGTTTCGAATGATCAAGGTAAGTTAAAATGGTTCAAATGATGAACTAAAGCCGAAAAAAATCTGACTTTAATTTATTAGACGAGGAAAAAAGCAACAAAGATATCAAATTAGATGATGAGAAAGAAGAGGAGCCAAAAGAAAAGAAAAGTAAAGTCCAAAGCAAATCTTCAAGACTTACAAGATCTTCAGTAAAGACCTTCACCGTTGAGCTAGAGGACGGTCAGCCAAAGATCTCACAGTCCTGAATCTCTAAGTCGCAGCTTTAAAATTCGCCTTTGGGAAGCTAGTTATTTAGCTTTAATTAAAATGGATTTGTTTAGGCAAAATTAACTGGAAATACGCTCATTAATGACTATATATAAATTCCAAGTATTTCCTACTTGTCGGCTCATTCTTCCCCAGAGCCTATTCGCAAATTGGCGAGTTGTTGAAGAGCAAGAGCATCTGAAATAGACATACTCCCGAATCTAACCGGTACAAAAGAACTAGATTGTCTTTGAAATGAATTAGAGACTTCAAAGCTTGCGCTTAAGTCTTCTTTGGGTTGTTCGTAGTGTTCGGTCTTCGCCTTAATTAAGGAAGAACCATTCGATTCCTCCTTGTGATGCTTGAGCCCCTTTTTAAACTTTGCAACGGCTTCGAATTGAGCCCTGACGTGTTGTAAGGTCACTCTTCTCCTAGAAACCATTGCGGCTAGTCTGGCTCTTTGCTTATAGGCATCCACAACTTCCTCCTTTGAGTGCGCCAATGATTGCTGCCTAATGAGGTAAGAACGCTCTATCGCCCCCTTTAGACCCCCTGAATTACTGAAACTTATGTTCTTCAACAGTTCTCTGGTATTCTGACTTATAATTTGTCTCGTTTCCTCCGGAAGTTGAGTCTCGTCGAACTCTATGTTAGCTTCGAAAGGAACGAGCCTGTCCGAAACCTCCTCATCTAAACTGGAGCTCTCCGTCCCTTCGGAGAAGCCGGACCCATCATTTTCATACCCACCCACCTGACCGCCATCCATCTACATAAAGAAGCCCTAGCGCAGTGTCCAGATACTTTTCAGATAACAAGGGTAGATTCTACAACGGTCACGTCACAAACTAACAAAGACTACGGGCCACCGACCGCACCCGTTCCAACAGGGTATCCGGGGCCAGGGGCAAAGCCTGACCCGTACCGCCTAAATGGAGGCGGCACGGGCCGGACCCGCCAAAACAGGGAAAAAGGGTGGTAGTGGGACAAACTCAGCCGTTCAGAATCATCCATGCCGATCGGAGTTCCAACCCAAGAAACTCCGCTGGGTCATCAACGCCGTGTAAGCATGCATTGGCGCATCATACAGACCAACTTCTACGAAGAGGAACTGTATGAGAACAATGCAGAAACAGGCTACGCTTCCCGTTTCCGGCAGGATGGATAACTCATCGTCACGGGTAGAGGTGTTGTCAAGAGCTGTAGCTCAATACATTCGGATTCACTATAGAAATGATCCCGTTCGAGTACAGTCGACAGTGAACGACGCCCCTGAGAAATACCCAACTCTAGCAGGACTCCTACCAATGATGGCTCTCGCAGAGAACTATGCGTAATTGGTACCGTATATGTCACATAAATTCAAACCATCAAGTCTACTCGGGACCGGGACGGAAAAGTTGAGCAGGAAAATTGAGGGACGGAAAAAACCCATGGGCGAGTACATCGAAAATCCCAATGCATGCAAAGCTGGGTTAGGAGGGAAAATACATATAAGTTAAATACATGGGGCGAAAAAAAGTGCACTTATAGACTATATCTAATTAGAGAAGGAGATTAAATTCACTCCTTCTTTTTAATAGGTCGATAAACACCTATAACTACGGCGTGATCTCTGTGGTAAGGCTCCAGAGTGAGCTGTTCTTTTGGTTTGCATTTCTCAGCTCTGAGTTTATCAATTTCAGAGGCGAAAACTGCCTCTGGCTTGGCAGTGGAGTCAACACAACTTGCCTTAATAGAAATTATAAAGTATCCATTGTTTTTGAGAAATAGATGAGCGTTTAAAGCGACTATACGAGCTTGGTCTGGCTGGGCAACATCCGAAAAGATGACGTCCACCATCGGCACGAGCATTCTATACTTTTGAGGAGTTCTGGCATCCTCCACAATTGGAACGATATTTTGTCGTCTTTTTGCCATGTCTGTTAAGTCCCTGCCAGATCTGTGGCTGAACTCAACAGCATAAACACTTCCCTCCGGGCCAACCATATCCGAAACGTGAGAGACAGTTGTTCCGTTGGCTGCTCCCAAGTAAAGTACCTTTGCTCCCGGTTTTATGGGCATATTGGCAACTCCACCAATGATGGTAGCTCCCAATTTTGATCTGAATGGATTCCAAACACGATACTCAATTTTCTCGTTAGTCTCTTGATCGGTTGATTCAATTCTCTTTTCTCCGTAGATGGAAACACCTGGAACCATATTTCTAGTGACCAATGCGTCACTTTTACCTTTTGCCATAAAAACTCCCTCGTGTCTGTGAGGAACAATCAACACCTTAGAGCCTCCCTTCATTCCTCCGCCGCCTCCTTTTCCTCCTCGTCCTCCACCCCTGCCTCTTCCACCTCCGGGGCTTCTTCCGCCGCCTCTTCCACCTCCAGGGCTTCTACCTCCTCTGCCACCTCCGCCTCTACCACCTCCGCCACCTCTGCCTCTTCCACCAAACGGACTACCCTTTGAGCTCATATTCTCTGTATAGCTTTCGCTTTCTGCAGATTTTCTTTCCTAGGTGTTCTGTCAATTTTTGACTTCAGGCTTTCCTAAATTTCCCTGCTGACATATTTGTACTATCCCTTTTGGCGGCACGCGCCCGTCTCCAGTACCCTTTAATAGCTAAAAATGCATATTTTCAGATCAGAGGAAAATTGGATGGCAGACAACTTTTTTTTGTTAATTGTACTCGCTTCTCACTAATCCGTGAATTTCTCCCTCGACCTTCCAATTTTCTTTTCTCGTCCTACTCTCTTTGTCAGCTATGACATCCAGTTGCTGAATTGACTTGATCATTTTTGGCGCCTGGTTTATGAGAAGAAACCTTGAATCTGCATATTCGATGTCTCTCAAAATGACCTCGAGAAAAAGAATCGGCAGTTGAAACTGCACGGTCTTCTGATTCGTTTACTCATCCGGGAAGTGGCAAATGAGCCACAGATGGACTCCGGATTTTTTACTACTTTAGTTTGTTTCCTACTTTCGGCTAAGATATACATTCAGGCGGGATCTTTTGTTTAATGTTAAGAGATTTGATTGCTCTTAAATCTGTTTATGCCAACAAAAGGCGAGAGTTTGACTACTGTGAAATAGTGAAGGTGCGTAACTGAAGAGAAAAGAAGGCTTTGAATCACTGTCACTGGGTTCTCGGTTCTCAATTCTTCTCGTCCAATGAGTGCGGGTAATAATACATTGCTTAGTGACGCCCAGGATGAAACAGTAACGGTCCAAATTTCCAATAGGGTGATAAATTTTACTTCCGGAGGGCTTCTTGGGCAGAAGGCCGCCACTGGAGGCCCAACTGATGACTCTGGAAAGAAACAAAGTGAAGAATGCGTTGAAAGTAATCTCCCTTTGGGACAGCCAAAGCACTACTACTACCCTTATGACCTAGTACCAGATTCACGGGATCTTCTTCAACCTCGGGAAATCCAGATGTTTAGGCCCTTTGGAAAGGGTCTCGCGAATCCTGGGTGGAATACATGCTACTTCAACTCGATTCTCCAGGCCCTTACATATGCTCCGTATCTCTCATTTGACAGTTTGAGAAAGAAGCACCAAAGCATTTGCAAGCATAGGAGAGAAAACCTGATCTGTTTGATGTGTATGTTTGAGGATCACGTCAATACCATGCTGGAGGATAAGCCAGACGGCAACATGGAAAATCAGCCAATAGTTTCTTCATTTATTAAATGCGCTCAAAAGCTTATTTGGAGGAGGTTTAGAATCGGAGTTATGCAAGATGCCCAGGAATTTTTGAGGTACTTCTTGGAAGCCTTGCATAAATCTTGTTTACCGAAAAATTTGCAGTCCGACCAGGTATTTAGGAAACTGGATCCAATTACTGCCTCTACTACCTATATAGGCCATCTTTTTTCTGGATTCTTTCTGTCCAGAATTGTTTGCTTTAATTGCCAGTATATTTCAAACACTTATGACCCTTTTATGGACATTCCGTTGGATATTATGGGAGTTTCGACTCTTGAGAGTGCTTTTAAGCTTTTTACAAAAACCGAATATCTTAAAGGTGAAAATAGATACAAGTGTCCCAAATGTAATTGTAAATCAGATGCATCTAAGCAACTACTGATTGAAAAGCTGCCTCCCCTATTAACCATTCAGTTAAAGAGGTTTAGCTTTGTGGCCCATGGCAGTAGAAAGCCAAAGAAAGCAATTCAATTTTCCGAAACTCTGGACCTTGAGCCATTCATAGTCGCTCAAGACTCAGGCTCAAAAGATGAAGCAAATTCAAAGAAATACAAACTTTGGGCAGTTGTATGTCATACAGGCGATACATTATCATGCGGCCACTATTTTACTCATGCTAAAAGTATAAATAACAATTGGTACTGTTTTAATGACGATTATGTGAAACCTATTAGAATTGAAAACGTCTTGAATGAAAATTACAACGCGTATTTGTTATTTTACTACAACATTGATTTCAAAAAGGAGACTTTGGTTTCCAAGAATCAACTTGGTAATGAGAAAGAGCTGGCTCCTGATATTCCTTTAATTATAACCAAATCCACCTCGGGCCCCACAAATGGATCATCAAGAAACACTAATTTAGAAACTCACAGTGACTTGAATCATTATCTTGATGAGCTTTTATTAAGAGGTTCCGGAGAAGAAAAAGAAACTGACCGTGACAAAGAAGTTGGAGGCTCCAGCAGAGGCGGTAGTATAAGCGGCGAAAGACCAGGGCAAAATCCAAATGATTCTCTCAACAAAGGTATGAGGCTTGTATTAACTCCGAGCTCAACATCAAAAGAAGAATGTAGTGCCCATAAACAGGACAACAGAAGCAATGGCGGAATTATCCAGGCAAAAAAAGCAGTTAAGACCACTACATCTAGAAAAAAGGCTCTGGTTTTATTTGATTCAAGAATAACTAGATCTAGGACAAGAAGAAATTACCAAAGACTAATTTGTTTCGATAGACTCAATAGATTAGGACTTTTGAAAAGCAATGAGAGGACTTTGAGGTATTTCGACGGAAAGACTATGAAACCCAAGAGATTTGATTGCAGATTGATAGATGAAACTGGTACTTTTGAACGAGATAGAGATACTTGTTTTACGAAAAACGATAAAGTAAAAGAATACAAACTGAATAACGAGATCGACAAATGGGAAGATGTGGAGCTTACAAGTGGTGAATCACTTAAGCTTGAAGAGGCTCAGGCATTACTACTTGCAGAGAGAAATATAAGATCTGATTATGACAGGGAATACGACAAGGGGAGGGTCAAAAAGCCATTAAGAGAGAAGAATAGTGGCGAAAAAGTTAATAAGAGAATTGGAATAAAGTCAATGGGTAAATTCTCAAATGTTGACTTAAGCTCGTTAAGTAGTAGCGAGTTATTTGATATTGCTTTTAAGAATAAAGGTAATATGATAAACACCAATAAGCGAAAATTTGTAAGAAGGTAAGGGAGTGAGGTGGATAGAACTCAAATATTATTTCGGGGCCCCATTAGTTTCACTGTCTAATTTTTGTTTCGATTTTTCATTGTTCATGTAATAGAAATACGAAATGAGTCCATATGAGTTACATGCATTACGTGTAGTGCATGCATTAAGCGGTCGACCACTGTTTTCAGAAGAAACTTTGTGGAATTCTCTGCTAGGAGAAAGCAAGGCTCGTGACCAGGCCTTTAGGGAACTTCGCGAAGATCTATATGAATAACACCTAAAGGAAGATAAATGGAAAGAAGCAGAAAAGAAGATTAAATTGAATTTCGAAATTCACAATTTAGTTCTCTTCATTGTTATTTTGTCGCCATTGTGTAGTAATTGCAAAAACAAGAGAAATGTAGATCACGACAGCTAAAGTGTCTATTATCAATATTGTCATGATTCTCCTCTATACTATTTATTCGGCCGTTTCCTCATTACTAAATATATTAAAACGGAACTAGAGAAGCAACAAGGAATGAGTGCCAGGAAGGAAGAGGAAGAGGAAATATGCATATTTCCTTCATTTTCTTAGCACATTCTGTCAATCAATTTGTTGATTAAATGCTCTCTGTTTCCGCAATCTCCACCTCTGAGTTCGGTAAATCTAGTGCTTTTACGAACAAATCCACCATTTGGAGAGGAAAGTTTAAATGGCCAAAGGAGAGATGTAACGGCCTTGAATTGTTCTCCACAAAAGAACAGTTCACGAACCATACCCTCAATGCCATAAACTCCTTTGGAAGCAAGTCTCTTTTGAATGATCGAATTGTCTTGAATACGGATTCTCTGGTAGCTTCCGCGCTTTCCAACCTTTAAGTAGCCTCTCTTATAGAGTAATTTACGAATCATAGAGATGGATGGATAACCATAGGCTATAAATGGATCAATGACCTTGAGCATTTCAGTTGTCGCCTTATTAACCGGTAAAAACACACCATTATTAATTTGACGTAGTCTGAATAACTGGAAGATCTTCCTGACCTTTGGGCACAGCTTATTAATACCCTTAAGACGTATAACAAATACAACCTTTTGCTCTGCTGGACGATATAATCCACCATTTGCTTTTGCTTGTCTCTTCAAATCCACTATTGATTTGACGTGGTCTTTGTATTGCTTCTGTAGCTTCAAGGCCTCCATCTTGGCTTCTCTACGCAGTTTGAGATTTTTGGCCTTTTCGATCTTCATTTTTTTTGCTAGGTTGGCCTTGAGATTGTTATCACGTTCCAACTTTAGTTTCTTTGACTCGCTTGGAGGAACTCTCTTTACTACAAATCTCGACATTTCTGGTTCTTTCTCTTTAATTAATCTTATTTTTCTTATTGAACCTCGTAATGATTAGAAGAAACTAGAATTACAGTTAAGAAGTCTTTAAAAATTCTATTATATTTGAATGCAAACTAAGTTTATAGCAATTTTTAATTAAGATTGTTATTGTTATTAATAAGTTCGGTGTTTACTATTCCGTCTCAAATAGGCGGGGCAGCCCTGAGCGCCACGTTTTCCATTTGATCATTCAGTGATACATGTCAAGAAGCAGAGTGAATCTTGTTGAAATCAATTTAAAATACAATATTGGACATCAAAAAGTTCGATATACTCCGGAATAAAGTGATCCAGTTGGTAGAAAAGAATTCATTTCGGAGGAAGTGCCGGGATTCTCCAAGAATAGTAATTAGTTTCGAAAGAATTATTCTATTATTATTTCTAATAATAAATGACTATCATATAATTAAAGAGAAGATCAAAAGAACAACCATAACTGAATGAAAGAGGAAGCTAAAAAGAACAAGAATCAAAGGTTTGAAACTTATCTCTTCCCCAAATCAGTCAAATATCCAAGAAATAGTTATCTAATCTTTTATCATTTCTCCTTCGTCTAGTACGAAATCTTTTATATTTCTAATTTAAAAGAAAAAGCCGAGGATCTTGCCACCTGTATGTTTCCTTCTCGCCTCTTCCTGATCCATAATTCCGTATGATGTCGACAGAACAATGTAGCCAAATTGTCTAGAAGGGAGCAAATTAGTGCTAATTTGCTCGATGTCAGATAGTGGGACATCATAGCGTGGTGAGATCACACCACATTTATTGAGACGACCGAGCAATTCGACGCAGATCTTTCCGGCTCTGCGGTCATCCACAACTTCAAACTCTCCAATATAACCACGTCTCTGCATACACTGTAAGAACTTCACGATAACCTTCGAAGACGGACGGATAAGCACTTGACGACGCCCCATCTTCTCGGCATTTAAAATAGCTTTCAAACAATCACTTAAAACCGAAACACGGACCATTTCTTATTTCTCTTCTTTTTTAAACTTAAAAATTCGGTTTCTCAGTATAAGTTAATTATATAATTGATATTACACTAAGTTCTGTTTAGTGATAATCTGGGGCTTAAAATATACAAGTTTAAGTAAATATATCAAAATATTCACTTTAATTGTTTTCTTATTCGGTCGAAAATACACCCTGGCAAAAATATTCCTGTTACTATTAATTTATTAAGCAATAATATTAATTTTAATAGAGATGTTAATTTAACTATTGACCTTTAATGTTTTACCGCTCTTTTAAATTGCTTTAAGTGTAAAAGTAATAAAAACAAACTATACATATTTGCTGCATTCATACTGAGAAATAATAAACTTACCGATTAAATAACTAAGTTCACAAATTATTTTTGGTTTATCACATAATTATATGCCTGAAAACAACCAAGTTATTATTCAATAACTTATTTATTTCTATATACTATTATTGTAAATTCAGAGACGCCGTCGCCAAGGTCTCATCCTTAGGCGCCAATATGCGCTACCCCTATATAAATCTAAAAATAGGTACCGAATTTTATGGACTATTTGGCGCCACATTATAATTTATAATAAATGTCAAATATTACAATAGGCAAAAATAAACTTGAAAATTTTAGCGTACTTAAATAGGAGGAAATTCAAGAAAGTTGAAGTTCTTCTGTTGCACAGTTTCCAGGCTTCGGGAGTTCAAATGAGTAGAAATGAACTTTTATGGGTCCTAATTTAGTTTTGCAACTGATTTACAAGCTTATATTCGAGATTATAAGAGTGAGAATTTCCTGTTGACAGGAGATGGTAAAAAGAAAAGAAAAAGGTGATTTGAGTTCCGCATTTAACGATGTTAAATTTCAAAAGAAAACTCCTCATTTGAGGGTAGTTAATCTCTCCATCAAAAAGAAAACAAATACCAAAGATGAACCTAAGAGACTGGGCTTTAACGATAGGGAGTTTTTGGAAAGGAAGAAATCGTTACTTAAGGAGCTTTATAATGAGGGACGTAATAGCGAATTTACAGATGAGAGACAAAAATTTAATGCAAGGAAGGAGCTCGATGGAAACTTTAAATCTTTGATAGCCACAAAGGTCCTAAAGAAAAGAAGAGGAAGGAACTTCAATCTGGAGGATGAGGAACAGGATATTAATCTCCAAGGTTATCATGAAGAAGAGCCCGACTTCTGCAATGCTATAAACGGATGGAATCAAAGAGATATTGCAACTAGTCAAAAGCTTGAATTCACTCATCAAGGAAGGCCAATTTCGGCCATAGATGACACAGAAATTCGTCAGTATAATGCACAGGAAGAGTTAGGAGATGATGAAGAGAACAAGATATTGGATGAAAATACCATGCCGGGCTTCTTTTTTGGGCAGGGAGATGCGAACGGAGCCAGCACCAAGTCTAGACAGGAGATATTTAAAGAGATTATGCTAAAAAGCAAGGCAGCTAAAATGGAGATGAGGCGTCATAGAGAAAGTCTGGAAGAGGAGCTCGCAGACTTTAATGACGTTTTCGACCAAGTCCAAACCTTACTCTCTTTCAAAAAGTCTAGAAAAGAGAAGATTGACTCACTTTTTAACGGAAACTTCGTTAATCCTACTATTGGGAATTCAGAGGCCTCTGTACCCGGAAATGAGGAAATCGACGAGTACGACCAAATCAGAAGTATGCTCAAATTTGATTCCAGATCTGGTGTATCAGACAGAATCAAAACTCCTGAAGAAATAGCCAAAATAAATGCGGAAAGACTCGAGAAGCTTGAGAAAGAGAGAATAGAAAGGATGTCTCTGAATTCTGGACCTAATTTTGAGGCAGATTCTGAAGGTGAAAATGAGGAACTAGATTCTGGAGAAGAAGAAAATAAAGAGAAGTATGAGGAAGACGACGAAAGTGAGCAGGAAGATGGTGAAAGTGAGCAGGAAGATGGTGAAAGCGAGCAGGAGGGTCAAGATGAAGGTGAGAATGAAAGTTTAAAAGAAAATGAAGGTGGAAAAGAAAAGAATGTATTTGTTTCGAAGAATGTTTCTGGGTTCCTGTTGACTCATTTAAAGGATATTGACTGGCTGGTTAATGATGAAACAGAGGCGGAGCTTCCCTATAGCGTTAACTTAAGGACTCTTTTGACGAATTACACTCTTGAAGGCCTAATTACTTTCATGAGTCAGTTTTCCCCAATTTCCCAGTGGAAATTGTTGAATCGCTTCAGAGCATGCTTTAATAAGGGAGATGCTCTAATGATGGATGACCTGAGGTTATTTTTTGGGTTTCTCGTGAAGTACCCGTTGATGTGTCTCAGAGAAATGCGATCCAGAGGTGATGGCGAGAATTACTTTGGCAGTATTATTGAGTATATTAAACTTATGAGTAGTCACCTTCTATTTATGGCTGAAACGGAGCCTAAAGAGTGTCTCATAATATTCTCCTATTTTACTCTTGATATTTGCTACTCGACTTTCCCGGGCATCTATAAGTCATCCAAGCAAATTGGGAAACTCTTAGACCAAGAACTACTTAATATTGAAAGTGACAAATACTATACTGAAATCCTCGAGGAGTGCCCTTCTCTTTACCAACTCTCTGATGATATCTTTGAGTTAACTTTGGACCATATTCTGATTTGCAGAATCATGTTTCTTATATTTCCCGTTTCTGATGCTCAACATCCCTTTTTAACTCCCATCATAATTTGTTTGGAACAATGGGCCCATAGGTGGAGTAATATTGGAAAGTCCTTCTTAAGAACAAGTTCTGGCCACTATGAAGACAAAAATTCGAAGTACAATCATGTGAGGCTTCTTGGAAACCCAAACATCTCATGTATAATTGGAGTTATCAGTTTATTGGAGACTTATAGCATTGGATATTTGGATAGTATCAGTAATAGTGAAAATTCCGCCGGGGAAACTGATAACTCCGGAAGATTTAGTATTGGATTTTTTAGCCTTTCCATTAGTTGTATCAGGTGGATTCTCGAAAACAGTAAGATGGACTTAAATGAGAGAAACCTACGCATCTTGGTGGGAATTTTAAGGTCGCTTTTAAGAGTGGTTTCCAAATTTAAAGATACTGAGGGCTTCCACGCGGTGATCCTCCACCTTGTTATTGGGAGTATAGGAGAACTTAAGACCTGGTTAAACGCAGCAAGGCCCGAGGTGAAGGATGTTCTGGCAGATTTAGTTAATCAACTGGAAAAGCTTTCCAATGAAATAGTAAATAGACACAAAAAACCAGTCCAGCTTTGTCCAAGGCAAGTTCCTACTGTTAGGCTCCTAACTCCAAAGATAGATGACCCATCAGTACCTTTTGCAGCAAAAGCAATGCTTAGGGCTAAACACAGCCCCAAAGAATCTAGAGCTGACTTTGAAAAGCGCATGTACTTGTCGAGGTTGAAGAAGGAAGTAAATACAGCCAGAAGACAAGCAAATAGACAACTCAGGAAAGATTCAAAAGTTATAGCTGATATTTGGCATGAAAATAAGGCAGAAAAATCCAGGAAACAGACTGCCAAATACAACTCATTCATTAAGATGTTAGAGGATGACACTGCTGAATATAAGAGAATGAAGACCACAGGAGGAACTATGGATACGTCGATTCAGTCATACAGAGCTAACAAACAAAAGAAGAAATCTAATCAGAGAATGGGAGGCAACAAGACCGCTACTGGATTGGTTCACTAGACTCGAAGCCAGCCTTTGAGTTAGTTAATCTTCTTCTCTTACTATTCCTCTATTTTTTAATTTATAATTAAGTATTTTGCTTGAATTTATGTTAATTGTTTCTTATTTATTGCATGTAAATGAATATGCGGTTTTAAGATAATTTAAAGTTTCTTTTTTATAGGGGTTAAATATACCGTGTAATTTGTTGCATTACGTGTCTAAGGCAAATACCGGTATGAAAAATTTTCTTTAGTATTTCAAGTGGAAAAGCAATAGAAATAAGAAAAGAATATGCAGTAAAAACGAAATATTACGAATGTTTCAAATGCATTTATGATTTTTCCAATCAGTAATTAGTTATTCAAGCGCTAAGAAGTCACGATTTTTGTTTTTATTATTAAGAATTTGATTTTTAATTCTTGAACTCCGTCAGCTTGGAATAATTATTAAAAAACTTTGTGGAGAGAAATACTCGTTCGATCAGCTAGTTGTTTGAAAGAAAATTGATGATAACAATATTGGAAGTTTATATCTCTTTGGTTTCTTAATCCTTCGGCTTCATTAAAGCCCTGGTGGAATTCTCCCACAATTTTTTTTCTACTTAGTGAGAAATGAACAGTAATAAATCAACTTTGGATTTATACAGGGGAAGAAGTTCATCAAACTTGAGTATTGTGCGTAGTGGAGAAAGCAAGGAGAAATATTCAAAAAAACCAACCAGGGAAGAGGAGCTGGAACTTTACGAAAAGACCAAAAAAGCCTTAGACTCTATTATTGAGCGAAAGCAAGATGGTCTGTACGCATTTAAAGAAAGTTCTAAAGAAGTTGAAACAGAGTTCATTAGATATAGGTCAAGCACTGACACAATTGGATATAATCCAAAATTTTCAGAAAGAATTATCAAGGTTGTTGAGAGGCCCAAAGACCCACTTGAGGTTCCTAAATTTAGGAACAGAATACTCGGAGGAACCAAAAGAGAAGAAATGGTTCCTATTCTGAGGCCTCCTTCTAAGAAGCTGACTCAAGAGGAGATAAAGGAATGGAGTATTCCTCCCAGCATTTCAAATTGGAAAAACCCGATGGGTTACACTATTCCGCTAGATAAGAGGGTTCAGGCGGACACCAGGAATCTAATAGACACTTCAGTGAACAGTAGGTTTGCATCTTTGAGTGAGTCTCTACAGTTGGCTGAGAAAAACGCGAGAGAGCAGATAAAGCTTAGAAATGAGCTCCAAAAACAGAAGAAAATAAGAGAAGAAATGGAAAGGGAGGAGAAGTTGAGGATGCTGGCTGAGTCATCGAGAATGGAAAGGAACAAACTACTACTTAGAGTTCCTAAATTTGGAGAGGAGGAAGACGATGATTCAGGTGAAGGACCAGGGGGAATTGACTACATTCGGCAAATTGAGCTTGAAAAAAGAAGGGAAATAGAAAGGGAGTTCAGACAGGAGAGAGCCGGTAAAAAGTCAAAGACCCTAAGAGATAGCGATAGAGATATTTCAGAACATATAGCTCTCGGCCAAGGCAAGGCTTCGGAAGACTTATCTAAAGAAACTCAGTTCGACGCGAGACTCTTTAATAGAACTTCTGGACTTGATTCCGGATTTACCGAGGAAACTATTAATGTCTACGACAAACCACTATTCGGGACATACGGATCGAAATCTAGAGGACTTTACACTTTTGAGGAAAGCAGAGTTGAGGAAAGTATTGGAGGAAGAGTGCATGTTCCTTCTTTCTCAGGCACTAGCGCTCCGGTAAAAGAGTCAAGAACTAGGCCAGTGGAGTTTGAGAGAGACGAAGAGGATCCATTTGGACTTGAAAAGCTTATAGACTCTGCAGTAAGTAAGGATAGTAAAGGGACAAAGAAATGAGTATTCGGCATTTAGGGTGATCAAATATACATTTATTTAAGAATGTATGTGATGAGAATATTATATTTGTATATAATAGTAGTAATAGGAATTACCAGTCGCAAATTAAAGGTTAATATATTTGACAACTTCTGGTGGTTGCTTTTGTTGAGAGTTGTATCATTAATGATATAATTGACGATTGTTATGCTTGAGACTCAACACTGACGCCTCTCCTTAAAGCTTCATAGTATGAACTTGCAACCCAGGCAGCGAAGTAGTCAAATCCAACAGTCACAACGGATATGACTAATACCACAAAAGAAAACACCGAAAAGCCCATTCTGATAATTGCAAAGAATATTGCAGAAACAAGTAATAATGAACTGATAGTCAAGAGTAGAGCTTGTGCATAAGCAAAGATCTTAGAGGTCGACTCTTGTTTCTGAAAAGCTGAAATTAAACCAACAACTCCGACTCCAAATCTGACAATTGCGACAATCAAACCTGGGAAACTCATCGCAGTGAATATCTGAAAAATTGAAAATGCCAAAGTGATAGATGATAATATTGTGACCACTCTTCTCAGAGGAAGAGGTCCAACTTTTCCAAGTGGATGAGGAAACAATAAACCAGAGGCTTTTTCATAGTCAGCATACTCACGTGCCTTGTCAATCCCTTGTTGTGCTGATGACAAGAGAGATTCGCTTTGAGACTTTAAAGTTTCTGCATAAGACATCTTGATTCTCCTATATTCAATATTTAAAAATTAAGACTATTGGAATGATTAATTCTTATTTATTCTTGAATTCTTTTCTCCTGCCGAATTGTAACAACTACAACCAGCAAGCAAGCTAAACGCCTTTACTTGAATTTATATTTAATTCAATTTTTTGTACGTTCGTACAATTCACTTATACTTGAATAATTCTCCAAGTGATTTGTAAATCTGTTCATTTTAATCTATTTCTACTTAATACATGCATGCATACATTTCACCAAAAACACATTGTTTTTTGAATTTAATGTGGATATAAATTGTGCATGCATGCTATCTAATACCAAGTGGCAAGGTGAATTTTCGCATACCGGTATGTAATTGTTCATTTCCATTGATTTTAGGGTTTACATGCATATTGTGGATAGATGGTTAAATGAGAAAAAAGAAAATACTGATTTTCAGAGAGGGAAATACAAAGTTGTTTTAAGAAGTTCATTATTCTGTTGAAGTGAAGCTAAATAGAAAAAGTAATCTGGTAGATAAGAATTAAGAGGAATGATTGTTTTTTTTTTTTTTTTTTTTTGATTTGCCGATCTTGAGGTTGAAATTCAAATATTATTAAAGAAATTTGGGTTAAAAGTTATAAAGAACTCAGGAAAATTACAACTTAATTGACTTATTTTGTGGAAAAGGAACACATTTATGGTAAATAAGTGTTTGGAAGACATGGTTTGTTTTGAATTTTTCTTTTTGATATTTTGTACAACTTTGAGCTTGGTCTCGATGGGCACTGGGCACATGTCAGAAAAGGTTTGGCTTTAGGCGGGTAGTCAGTTTTTTTTAATATGGGTAAGGCAAAAGATAATAAACGATAAATAAACTGACAACGCAACTCGATAAGAGAAAAACAAGTTGATGAATTAAGGAAGTTTTACAGTGCCATCTGAAGTACTTTATTTCTTCTTAGCGCAAATATAGCCGACAAATTGAACACCTTGAGGGAGGAAATGTGCGACTCGAATTGCTTTATGGACGAAGTGAAGTCCATGAAAGATAGTTTAGAAAAGTTAATCCTAGTGAAGGAGAGCGAGTCTGCCACTGGAGAGGTAATGAAGATTCTAAATTCTCTTGACAATATTAAGATGAATCGTGAGATTCTTAAGCAAACTAAAATTGGGGTAATCATGACAGCAGTTAAAAAAAACTTTTGCACTGTAAATAACATAACTATTGTTTCAAAAGCAGACGAATTGATTAGAAAGTGGAAAGAAAGCCTGATCTCAAAATGCGGACAAGAATCTAGGAATAAACAAAAGAGAGAGAGAACAGTGGGAGATGACTCATCTTTAGTTTCCAAACAAATGAAAGTAGTAGAAACCGGAACTGAGATGGGAAAAAATCAACAAATCCAGCTAAAAAAAGAGGAGAGCAAAGTGCAGGGAGAGGAGAAGGTTGAAGCCGACTGCAACTTGCACAAAGCTTATACGGGTCCACTAACGGGGGATGCAATGAGGGACAAGGCAAGAAGTTTCCTCTGGAAAGCCATGGTTACTGGAGTTCCGTTTTCCCAGGCAAAGTTAATGAAGGAATCTCAGGTCTGTGAAATTGCTGCTGAAATAGAAGCTGTTCTACATAGAGAGTACATTGTTAAAGGAGAAAATTCCATTCGTGACTACAACTTACAACTTAAAACAATAAAATGGAATTTGAGTGACTTAAAGAACCCTGAACTAAATTCAAAGCTATATGTTGGTAAGATAACCCCGGAAGAAATCGCTAAAATGCAAAGTAAAGAAATGGCTTCAGATGCAAAACAAAAAGAAAGAGAAAAGCACAAACAGGAAAGCTTAGAAGCATGCCAATCTGACTGGGATTTGAGAAATTTAATTCAGAAGGAAGGCCAGTTCACTTGCGGAAAATGCAAAACAAACAAAACCACCTATTACCAAATGCAGACGAGATCTGCCGACGAACCAATGACTACTTTTGTTCGTTGCTTGAATTGCGGAAATCGGTGGAAATTTTAGAATTCCAACATCTCTTCCTACTGATAATTTCCAAAAAAGCTCATCTTGTCAAGGAGACTGGAAGTACTGAGACGGATAGAGTCGAATGAAAGAAGAGAGCGAAATTATAAAAGAACCTGGGAGACCAGTATTAGAGTTCTCACTAAACTGGGGCAATAAAGTTCAAAATTTGATACGCTTTTTTTTTTTTTTTCACAAAGATATTCTCACTAGTCATGATATGAATTTAGTAGATTGCATGATAAAAACTTTGTTAAGGGTGAAACTGTTAATTTCGGCACTGAACCTCGATAAAAGGGGAAAACCGAGTAAAATATATTCAAGTAATTCAAGGAAAATATTATGGACATTATTAATCCAAAAGTTTGGAGAAGAAAGTGTTTGTTTGCGACTCTCACAGTGTTGGGAGTCACAAAAATCTGGTATTCTGCCCTGACCCATAAAGTGGAATAATTCGAATTAACTAATTCCGAAAACTCGGTTATGTTATGGAATTTGGAATCAAGTCCTTGAACATCCGGATCTCCAAACATTTCTGGGTTCTCACTTTCGAGTTCAGATCCATCTTTCTCTTTTACCGGTTGACTTGAGTTCGAAACCAATTGACTAATCTTGAGCCATTCGTCTAAATCTTTTGGGAGTACTTTCCCGTGGATCTGCGCGATATCTGCAACAATCTTCTGGGACTCGGATACGAGATAGGCCTTACTTTTTGACTGAAAGTCATTAATTCTTAATTCCAAATCAGGATCATCCTGGCTTAAGTCATCATATGTAGAGTAGTTAAAAGCGCTATCGGAACTCCATGTTGAATTTGAGCCAAAAAAGTACTTGTAGACATAATAAAATGGATTAAATCTATGGTAAATGAAGTACTTTAAAAGGTAGAAGTCGATGATCCAGTTCTTTTCTAGCTGAAGGAATGCTGAAATAATACCTGGAAAGCTTGTTTTGACCCACATGGGCTCCGAGTTCAAATGATTCATCGAGGTATAAAATCCCACAATTCCTCCTTCAACTTCATTCTCCGAAATGAATAGAAGCTCTACCATATCTTTATTCTCGCAAAGAACATTTGATCGCGATCGATATTTAGACTTAAGATTTGAATTGTTCCGGTTTGCGGAAACCTCTACATTGGGGTATTTTTTCCCTGTTTCAGCATCATTTTCCCCAATATTTAATCCACACCAGTTCACAAAATGTGGCTTGTATTTAACATCATTATCAATAAGTTTGGTGCTAATCTGATAGTCAATTTCATTCTTAATAAATAAAGGAACCGGAAATTCCCCGGGACGAAAGATAGACAACAAGTCAAGATCCGACTTAATTGTACTCTCGCTATTTTCATTAGAACTTCCTGGTGATGCATTTTTCCATGATACGGATGCATTGACGTATTCTGGATTCTTAGGTGTATAATAAGTTTGTCTCCAGGAATCAATACATAAACATGGAGCACCTTCATAGGTACACATTCTAATATTCCTACCATTACTGTAATAATAGCGATTATAGTGTAGGATTCTTATTAATATCATCCCATTAAATTTACTCAGATCATTTCCGAATCTCTTTCTATCATTGCAATAAATTAGGGAGGGGCTTTCAATACCGTTGAGTTCTGAGTAAATCGTTACAAAGCTATTAATTCGTCCAAAGCGGATATAAAGCATAAAGGAGTTGAATATACTGGCCAAAACAAACCCATAAATAGATACTTGATATACCGTTGCCACTATTCCAGTAAGTTTAGCTCTTCTTCCAGTTCCAAAGGTGCCTGGAAGAACGAAGTCCTGGATACTCGCGAATAAACCCATTCCAATCACAGATGTATCTAGATATAGTTATTGGTACACCTCTTGGAAAATTCCATTGAGTGTGAAAGGAATTCGCTTTGCTTTTGGAATTTAACTTTTGTTTTACATTGTCCAGAGTTGGCCCTCCTCGCTGCTTAAAGTTCGTCCAAAAATAGGTGGGCTAAATTCAGGACTAATTCGAGGAGGGAATAATCTAATAAACCTTAATTTATTTGAAAAATTACCCCCAAAATTCTATTTCTTTTTCACCCACTATATTTCTGTTTGCATTATTACAAAAAAAAAACATCAAACTAGCATCTCCCGCCGGAGCACTACCCGCCAAATTGTATGGCAGGAAAAGACTGGAATTGAAAAGAAGTTAAATTTTCACTTCTTAAATGTCTGATTATAATATTTAAACCCGAGATACAGGTAGAAGAAGATAATTACAAGTGGGGACGATACCTTATTATATACGCATATATATTCATATATATTACATAGATATTCGATATTGTTTTGCAAGCAAATCCAAGGAGTGGATGTGAAAAGTGGGGATTGGAAAATTTTGATTATTTTGGCTTTTCCACACATATGAGGATAAATAAAGAGAAAAAATAGAATAAGAAGCTAGATAAGATTTATCTTTTGCTCTGAGGGCCGAAGTCAGAAGGTGGATATGTTGCAGTCGGTGGATGTTGACATATCTGGTAATTTTGGAATTTCTTGCGGAAAAGGAGTATTTATCCATGATTTAAGAATATGGAAGAGACAATTGGAAGATCAGTTGGAGTTTTCAGAGATTGAGGAAGGAAGGAAACTTATAATAGATAATATTATAGATAACGGAAGTTATTTTGACACAATTTATATGGACTATCAAACGAACTTGAATTTTGGGGACACAGATATTGTCAAATTTGGGACTCATCCGAAAGTTAAAGATAATTTTATTGTAGTGCACAGAAATTCAATGTTTCACGGTACCCTGGATGGAATGGAATTAGAATTTATTTCAAACCAAATGATGAATATTACATCTTTTGACTGGAGTCCTCATTTTTCGACGGGGACTTTTGTGACAAGTAGTGAGGATGCACTGATTAGAGTTTCAGATATTAGAAGCAAAAGTATCAACTTCTCATTCATGTCATTCTACAACACATCAAATATAAAATGGAATCCTTTAAATTCCCATTTACTGGGAGCTCTTCAGGAAAAAGGGGCCTTTATTAGTGTTTATGACCTTCGTATGTTGAAATCAATCGGAATAATTCCCAGGCAAATATGGTCGGATAAGAATAGTTCTGGACAAAAGCGGGAGGTCCTTGATATTTCATGGCTTCCTCTTTCTTCAAACAAGTTACTCATTTGTGAGAGTGGCCTTTTAACTGTTTTGGACATTACAATGGCGTTGGGCAGTACTGAGATGGTCTCTAATCAGAATTGTGGTTTCAAAACCTCAGAAATGATCCAACACATTGGGTTCAAAGGTTCTGAATTCTCTTCTGGTTTTGAACTGCTTAACTTCTCCTCTAGCTCTTTTGAAGATGAGCAGGCTGAAGATGAAGACCCAAGTGAGTCTGCCGATAATAAATCATCAGAAATAAAGTCTCAAGTGAGTTACCCAAAAATTAACACTTTTGACTTTATTTCCGGAACTAATAATTTAATAGCTGGAGACAACAAAGGAAGATTTTACTACTGCAATATTGAAGAGTATGAAGATTTGAGTTTGAACAAGAGCAAGGTCAGATTTTTCGGATCTGTGGAGAGAGTGTTTACAAGGGGAAGTGAAGGCTGGATTTTGTTCGGACATTCAAACCAATGTGCACGAATTATGAGTAAAATCCACAATAAAACCTCTAATCAAATTCTAAAACCCAGAATAAAACCAAATTTCTTCGCTTCAAAAAAAAGAAGACCTCCTTCCGAGTTCCAGGAGTCCTCTCTCAAATTAGATGATGGCATTCTTTCTTGCAAACTCAAAGACTTTTGTTTAAAATGGTTTTACAAGGATCTCATTTCACTATCTGAAAAAGTTAAAACAAGCCAACAAATAGCTAATAATTTAGTCTCTGTAACCATTGAAACTGGTGAAGTGATCTTTGCCGGACTCTCAAGACATCCCACTATTAGGGGTAAATTTCAAATAGACGACAATTCACATTCCATTACTGCCCTTGAATCTTTTGACTTTACAATTACACTCACATCTTCCATGGAACCTCATAAAATACTCAAAGCCACATACTTTATCACCAAAAATACCCTCCATATTTTCAATCAGGCCCAATTGTGTAGACAAAATAACCCTGAATATGCAGAGAAATCCTTTTCTTCAGATGAATATATTTTACGTTCTGAGAACAGAGCCCGATTTTCCGGAAAATGCATGCAATGCAAATTATTGAATCCAGTACCATTGAGAATTTATGTGGACAATATTATTTTGGAAGGCGATGATATGAAGAAGATTTGTGGGTTTTTCGAGATATTAAAATTAGAAGAAGGAAAGGGATCAGAGGAAACGAGTGTTTTAGATTGGGATAGGTTGATTTTGGGTTGGGAAGAGTTGGTTATGGCTGCCTTACATGGATTTGGGAAGGTAAGTGAGAATTTGCACATTAAAGAGCAGCCTTTTCCTTCTGAGTTTACAAAAGAAACTATTAGTGACCCTACTAAGGAGAAATTTGAGTCGAGTGAACTTGGAGGAAAAAATGGGCCTTCTTACACCTTCAATACTTTGGATAGATTGGTGCTTTCAAGCGGAAACCACTTAATTATGATGAGAATGAATGATGAATATGGCCTAAGAAGTGAAAGGTACGAGAATATTGTCTTAGAGATTAACAAAATGTTGGCCAAACTGCACAAAATGTCCGAATCTAAGTTTATATACGGAGATTTTGTTGGCTACAGCTATGCTTTGTTGAACTGGTTAACGGGAATGCTGTACAAACAAGCCAGAAAACACGGAGTGCAGGATATAAGGCACTTCAGCTTTGATCCCAAAAGGGTTTCAGATACTGGTTCACTTCAGGAAATGGTTTTAAGTCCCACCTCTCTACATTCTTATTTCAGAAATCTCAAGGAGTCCCATTCCTCCAGATCTCAAGAGGAAATTTGGGATCCCGAAACTTCCACAAATTACATTCGGGGAGTTATCAGTCCAACTATTGAAGTGGAAGGACAAATTGACAAGAAAAAGCTAATGCTCCTTCTCAAAAGGCTTTATTTGGAGATTAAAAACAACTATGACGCGAGAATACTCATTTTGGCTATACAGAAGCTTTCAAACCACCTCGAAAGGAGCAGGGGTAGAAGACCAGTAAGGCAAGAAAACGATCCTTACCTAATTTGCTACGTCTGCTCCGAGCCCGTATTTGCAATATATTCCCGCTGCCCCAAA
This sequence comes from Cryptosporidium felis, assembly GCA_014529505.1. NCBI lineage: Eukaryota > Apicomplexa > Conoidasida > Eucoccidiorida > Cryptosporidiidae > Cryptosporidium > Cryptosporidium felis. The sequence goes on from JABXOJ010000016.1 coordinate 57,954, forward strand.
TGCAAACATGGGGGACACATTAAACACATCCAAATCTGGTTTGACTCAAAGCAAAGGTGTCCAGCCGTAGGATGTGATTGTCAATGCGTTCAGAGAACGTAGATTTTCCAAAGCCTTTAGAACTAAATTTGTGCATATAATATATACTTAAGTTATAACTAAACAAATATAATATAGGCTTTTCGGGTAATTCCCTTTGGGCCTTTGATGATCTCTTTTCTCTCTTCTCCATTGAATTTTGTTCGAATGTGTTTTCAATCTCTTGTGCAAATTATGACTACACGGCCTTTGCCTTTTTCCTGTCTGCTCTAGAAACGGCATGGAAACCTGTCTTAATGTTCTGAACACTTCTATTGGCTCCGCATGCAGCACAAACAATGGTGTAAAGGCGAGTTCTGCTGTCTCTCTCAAGTCTTGTATTTGGAGACTTACACATGGAGCATGCAACATATTCCATAATGTACTTCCTAAGCAAGACTTCGATATGCTTGGGACCGTACTTACCCTTCAAAACAAGTTGTCCGTCTCCCGCAATAGATCCCTCCGTTCCTAATTCACTCAAAACAAATTGGAACACATGGTCTGCATTCCTCTGCATAATATTACAAATTTCCTGGAAATTTATCCAAGCCACCTTTTTACTTCCCACTCTAACCACTTGAGGTGGCTTTAAAGTGTATCTCTTTGCTCCCCACAAGTCGGGGTTGTGCTCCAAGATCAGCCTTCTAACCCTCTCCAGAAGCTCCTCATACGGATAAATTGCTCCTTTTACAAACAACTGGCCTGAGCCATCTACATAACTACTTTCAGCCTCAGTTATTCCTGTCTTTGATTCCTTGCTCTTCTTCTTCTTCTTCTTTTCACCAAAATCGTACCCAATGTCCATCTTCTTCACCCCCTCAACAAGCTCTTTCTCCGACATACTTCCCTTTAATTATTTAACCTCGGCCTTTTCCTCTATTATTCTTTCCTGTTTGATTTTTTTCTTTGCCTAAGACACAGGCAAATATTTCCCGCCAAACATGGACTAACTTTAATTCTATACATTAATCCAATAGAGTCAGTTCAGACTGTTTTTATTTGGATAATTAATTTAGCTAAATATAATTCAATTATGAGTGTAGCTTAGCTTGATAATTATTACAAGCCTTTGAATTGTTTTGGAAAGGCGAATCCATTTCACTCAGTTTTGCTTATTTAATGATCCACTACTGAAAAAATGGCTTCCTAAATCAGGAAGAAGTGGCCTTTCTATTTCAATAAGTTCTCTTATTTCTGCGTTCTCAAATTAGTCTCATTTTACTTGGAATTCTAAAAAGAAAAAACTCAACTCAAATTTTGTTCCTACTCAAATAGAACAATCGACAAGAGAATAGAGAATATTATAATGATTTATACCTACACAAATGAGATGGTCTGAAAATCACTAATTTCCCTATATTCTCCAACATTTAGATATCGTTTCATATTAATTTATGGCTTGACCTTCAAATATAAGAAAAAGATACTCAGAATGCCCCAGCATCATTTGAGTTCTTTTTAGAAACAGCCGGGTATTTCTTTTAAATAACCAATTAAAGCAACACACTTTCCCCACTTTCTGCCTCTCAGACCTTAAGTATTATCACTACTTTGAGTTCCCCTATACATTGACGAGGGGGACTAGCTCAGATGGTAGAGCGCTCGCTTAGCATGCGAGAGGTGATCGGATCGATGCCGGTGTTCTCCACTTTTTCGGTTCTGGTTTGGGCGCCATCTGGTACCTTCAACACTCGCCAGCTGCAGGAATAAACGGGTTGAGAAGGAAACTGCGTCATCTTGCTTCCCGATCGAGGTATGAAATGAGAGGACACAGTGATTTATAATATTTAAGTTACTATTAATTATATATTAATTAATGCTAAGTAAGCTATAGGACCATACAATTTTCCTCTACTTTTTCTAAGCTTTAATCCGGATTTCTCTTTCCTCTTGAAATTTGCGATCTCTTCTCTCCTTCAAAATGAGATTTTTTAACTAAAGAAATAAAATTGAAGCAGAAATAAAAATCACAGAGTGGGCCGAGGTAGTAGCTTAAACACATATATGCTGGTCTTTGGTTTGAACCTGAAGAGTCTGGGGATTCCTGGGCTTGGAAGTAAAGGATGTAGTTAAACCAATAATTAATCCAATAAATTTTACTTTAATTGCAAGAAAATACGTAAGTATACTGAGGAGTATAGTGAATATAAATGTTAGGAAGACAGATTGAATGTATGGAATTTGCAGAGGAATTATGATATAGGTAATTGCGAACTCAATCCAGAGCATATGAACGATATATAGAATAATGGATGATGCTGTGAAATGAAAGTAAAGCTTTGGAACGAAAACTTGATTGAGTAAAGAGTGACAGACTGAGTCCAAGACAAAAACCACAATCCATGAACCAGCGACATATAAGACTGAACTGCTGGGAATTCTGTACATTGGAAATGCCCACATATAACCAATTCCATTCTCTCCTAAGGAAAAACTAATTGAATATAATATAAGCGAGATAAAAACTAGGGTTGGCTTGAGCATTCCAGGCATATTATTAATAATGCTGTGTGTTGTATTAGAATATGTTTCCTTGCGTATAGGGGTGTTAAAAGAATATCCAGTATTTTGGGCATTTAGTTGGGTACCAGAAGTAGAATCTGCAGCGAATGGGAGGGAATTTTCTTCTATTAGAGCTTGATTTTCAGGTGCGGTTTCATTGGACGAGCAGTGGTGAGATAGAAGTTGGTCTATGAACCCAACTGCATAAAACGAGATATAAAATATGATTGCGAGCATCATTCTTCTATCATCGATGGAACGCATGAATCCTTTTTTGGGAAATATGGCCTTTTGGTCCTCAGATAACCAATTTGTATCTGAGTCTTCTGGGTTTTTTTTAGGGGAGTAGTCGACGTTGCTATAAAATGCCAGAAAAAGACTTCCCAAAATGAAGGAGGCGGCGGTGAGGTAAATCAATACGACGTCAAGATTTGCCTTTTTGCTCTTACTTGAACGCATTACTAAAGAGGAAACCAACATTACCATCAATGGGAAAGAGAGACCAAAAAGAGCCAATGGGTGGAAGTCATAACTATAAATAATTAAAGGGCCAAAACCTGCGGAGATTAATCCACACATCACGATACAAAGAATATTTTCATTCTTGTTCTGATCCTTCATTACTTTCAGGAATGGAAACATAACTACGGATGTTACAATTAATAGAGCTAGAAACCAAAGCCATTCGAATCCATGACATGTAAAGTCTTTTATGTACATTAAATAGTAAGTGTTGAAGTTGACTGAGTTTCCATTTAAAGTGTAGGAGCAAGGTCTTCTACCATTTGCTACATAGTGTGTTATTGGTAAAAGTATAAAGTAACCAGAGGCTAGAGGCAATGCAAGCCTGAGAACCTTTTTCTTTAATAGAGTCTTGAAGCTGGAGACGCTTGAAAGAAAAGTGGCCCTTCCTGAAACATAGAAGAATATGGGCATTCCGAATTCAGAAAAAAATACAATCATCTGTTTCACCACATTTTTTTCATTAGTTGTAATTCCAATATTTAATAAATTTAAGTAGTAAATAACATGTACAAATATAACAAGCCAAACGGCGAGAGTTTTGAGCCAATCCAAGTAGTGAAGGCGAGGCGAACTCAATTTCTTCATCTCATTTGGAAGCTTTCCTCTGGAATTTGCAATATTATCCATCAAAAGTCAGAATTGACGAGCTACCTTTTCTTTCCTCTTTGATTATAAATTCCTTAATGTTTAGGCGCCAGTCCTTCTCCTTTTTTTTCTTCACTTACGTGGCACCGGTATTAAAAAAAAAAAAAAATCCATTCAAATTTGCATGCATGAAAAAAATTGTCAAAAAAAGTGTTTAAAAATTTTGATCAGAAAGGAATTCCTAAAATAAGGGGAAAGGTACTTGAAATTCGTTGTTTTGAATCTTTAAATTTCCTAAAATTTTTGGACAGGTGTCTCTGCCATTCAAGCGCTAAAATTTGTGTGAATTTAAAATTACTTATGTACACTTCCTTACTCCCCCCCACCCCCATGCTAACCGGAATATGACTGCGGAACCTTAGTTGCTTCCTTTTCTACACCTAACTTGAAACTAGGATGCTTTAAATATCCGTCAAGCTCATTCTTTCTTGAGAAACCAAGAGAAAACGAGCATTTTAATCGTATTCAAATAGCTAAATAACGTAGAAATTAGGTTGTATGATAGCAGTGCAAGGGCAATGGATGTGACTGTAGTTATTATGATGAATACTTGCATGGGGACTCTGCTACCTATAGTGCCTTCCATTAAAAGTGGCGTAATTCGGACCATTACTGGGAGGATTAGTAGGGAAAAAAGAAGTATGCGGTTCTCTTTCTTAATCTGGAGTCTCCCCTGGGTTTTTTCGATTTGACAAAGTTCCGAGTGGAATATTGGGTGAGAAGAGAGAATTATCATTAGAAACGTGATCAATTCCTCAATCAGTATTTTGTTCATGTAGAGTGTTTGCTTATCCATATTATCCAGGTTGAGAGATGTTAAGTAAATAATAGGAGCCAACAATAAGAACAAAGAAACGCTTTTAATAGTGGGATTGATTATATCAGAAAGAATGCCATCATTGTAGTAACCATAGTATTGACTTCTCACTGTAGAAAACTGTGAATCCGTTATTCCAAGTAGAAAAATTAAGCATAGCTTCCACTTTAAAGGGTGGGCTTTTAATATAACCAGAAGAAGAATTAAAAGTAGATATGTCAAGGCCAGGGAAATCTGAACTTTCGTTGTTGGAGAAAGATGCCCCGCTAGCGAGAAAGTAATGGTTGGAAGAGCAAAAGGAACCAAAATAAGCATGGAGAACTCTCCTAGCTTGTAGTAGTAAAGCATTAAAATAACTGCAGTGGGGGCAAGGACCACTCCAAAAAGTGACTTGAAAGTGAAGTTGTTTTCCATAAACCGATTTGTCTGCTTACTTTTTGGATAAATAAGGCCTTTTAAATCACTGTTTACTCCTGAAATTAGTGGATATGAAAGTAAATCGTCTTTTACCTTTATCGTAGCAGGGAAGTCCGTTAGAGATAATTTTCCAGGAAAACGAGCATTTTTTCTCCCATCTTCATTATAACAGCCTGAGTAAATTTCCTGGGAAATCCCATCTGCCAGGTTTCCAAAAGAACATTCTATGATGTACCTTGTTAGTTCAGTTACAGGAAAACAAATGATTCGGAAAAAAGCGATGTAAATAAGTACCTGAGGAAAATATTTAATATTATTGGATGCAAAGTCCAAAGTAGACCTGGATATAATCCTGTCAAGTGAGTCCAGGTAAAAATTAATGGGGGATAAGGTGATTCTTTCAGTCCATCTTGGGTACTCTCTTGAAAGGTAGTACGAAAATGGCTGGATAAAGTAAAGCATCGCGAACCCAGGCAAAAAATATTTAACGATAGATTTATAGGTTACTTCCATAATAGAATCCAAGTTTAAAAAAGCTATAATATTTCTGAGTTTTGACAGGTTTCCAGCAGAGTTTTCGTTGGATTCTCTGCTTCGAGGATAAAAGGTTAGTCTGGAGATTATAAAAGACTTACCAGAAATATATGCAAAGGCAAAAACCGCTGAAAGGAAAGTTGTATTGTACAAGCTTTTTAAAATACTCAAAGTTGAGCTGTCATTTATTTTGAGTACGTGCTTGGTCTCCAATATAGACCTCGAAAAGTAAAGAAGGACAATAACAAACATTTTGAATCTGAAAATGCCTCTATTGTACACCAAAATTACTTCATTCTCATGCTGATATATTAAAGCTGAACTCTCTTCATTGTGGTTTCCAACTGTTTGTTGAACCTGAAAATCTACGGAATCACTCTCCAAAAGTTTATAATTAAGGCTCTTTACTTGCTTTCTTAGAGGAGAAAGAGAGCTCGAAATACGTAAGAGAGTCGGATTCTCACTGGGTTTATCCATTTCTTCTAAGACCAATAAAGACTTCTGTCAGGAATTTAGGTATCAACGAATATCCGATTTTTAAAATTATTACCTAGTTTCATTAACTTCAATAATATCGATTCTCTCCAGAGTATCCAGGTTTAGGTTCATAGATGATACAGGTATTTGGATATGACCAAAATATAAAGGAAAATTAGGATGAGGAAAAGAGGATTGAAGCAACTAAAAATGCATATTTTTATATTGTTTAAACCCCAGTATCTTATTGTCCAATAAATTGCATGTAAAATGCACATTTTGGCGCCTTCTAGTAAATGTGGGGAAACCGGCTATTTGTAATTTCACAAATAGGCGCATATGATGAACTCACTTTCAAAGAGTTATAAATTCGGCATTTATATTTCTAGAAAGTAAGGGATCAACTAAAATAGGGGGAATATGCGAGAATTCTAGTAGAAAAAAAAATATCAAATATCTGGCATCGAGACATAACTATAAATTCTATTAATTGTATATTATTATTCAGAAGAATCCTGGGATAGTTTATCTATGGAAGAGCAAAATCAAAACCTCAATCAAATAAAAGAACAATGGAAAATTTTGGAAATATTGTATTTTAGCTTTGTCGTCATTTATACTCAGTTATATTTCAACCGCTATATAAAGAATGGGAAATACTTACTTCTTGAACTAATAATGTAGACAACAAGTTAGGCGCCACATATGGCGGCCATCTTAAAGGGTCAAATAATTTATTATAACCTGAGAGAAGCCGATAAACTTAGAAGTAGGTGTTGAGCAAGATTTGAAAAACGGAATTGTAGAATAGAATAATGGAAAATTGAAGAAAAAATTGCAGCAATTTCAGTGCGCAAGCAAAGCAAATAAGAATTCTAAAATTGTCTTGATTAAGTAATAATTGAGTGGTAAATTTTTTTTTTCTTAAATAATCAAAAAGATGATGCCTCATGGAGGGATGAACTGTTTAGGGTCTGGAGTTCCCCAGTCCCAACCCTCAACATCATCTATGGGGTTGAGTGCCCAGGTTCAGAGAATTCCTCAGGGAGAAATGGGGGTCTCTAACCAAGGCTCGGGCGAAGGAGTGTCTGGAGTATTCATAGAAAATGAAAGTGATACTAAAAGTGCCGAGAATTCAGTTCAAAAGGAACGAGACAAGGTTTACCAGCACCTGGTAGACATGACTTATTCGTCAAAGAGAGAAGCTGCACTTTCAAAACTTTCCAAGTATCGCGAGACCTTTCCCGACTTGGCTCCCTTGATGTGGCACAGTTTTGGTTGTATTACAGCTCTGCTTCAGGAAATCATTTCTATATACCCTTTACTTTCTCCTCCAAATCTCTCAAACCAGGCAAGCAACCGGACTTGCAACTGTTTGGCCCTACTTCAATGCATTGCAAGTCATTCAGAAACTAGAGCTCATTTCCTGGCGGCTCACATTCCACTCTATTTGTACCCATTTCTCAACACTATCACAAAGTCACGTCCATTCGAATACCTCCGCCTAACGTCACTTGGGGTAATTGGAGCTCTGGTGAAAGTAGATGATCCAGACGTTATTAGCTTTTTACTCCAAACTGAAATTATTCCTCTCTGCCTCAGAGTTATGGAAACCGGGAGTGAACTCAGTAAGACTGTCGCAACTTTTATTATCCAAAAGATCTTGCTGGATGATTTGGGCCTTTCATATATATGCGCTACTCCTGAGAGATTCTTTACTGTATGTCAGGTTCTCGGAAATGTAATAACTCAAAACAATGAGGCTCCATCCCCAAGACTCTTAAAGCACATTATTCGCTGCTACCTCAGACTTTCAGAAAACTCCAAGGTCAGGGATGCGCTCAAACAAGCTATTCCTTCCGTCATATTGTCGCCAAATTTTAAATTGATTTTCCATGATGATCCCATCACAACTAAGTGGCTACACCAACTATATACTAATATATGTTGATTATTCATTACAGGTTTTTGAATTAATTAATAACATAACTTATATTACTAATTTCATCTAATCTGCATACGTCATCTTATTCTAGTCTTTCTCATCTTCCTTATCTAACTCGGTCAGCAGCCTAATCAAAACAAGGAAATTTATTTCTTGCCCTGAATCTCACTGTACCGAGGCTCCTTGTCTCACTCCCACATAACTTCCACGCTCCTGCTCTTGAATTTGCCCCTTTAATCTCACCTCCTTTCGTTCTTGACGGAAAATGTAAACATAGCGCCACCATGCTCCCGCCTGATGGCGGGGATGTTGTTGGTTTAACTGAGGGGTAGAAAACTATAGCAAAGTGAAAGATTGTGGAGAGCAAAGTCTCAAAGTAAGTTCCGAGAGGCCAAGATTCCAGTTTTATTCTTCATCGGTGAATTCGGAATTTGAGGAGAATAGTTGAAGCGTTCAGTATGTCAGGCTATTCGGTTGGAAACCCTGGAACAGCGGTTGGAATGCAGTGTCCCCGACCCCCAGCCTCCCAGCAACGTCCAGGTCCAGTAATGTCCACTCCTTTTCCTGGCATGACCGAGGGATCCTTAAAGACATCTCCATTTGGAATGCAGTCCCAGGGACAGACACAAGGACAGACTCAGGGTCTTTCACAAAGTAATTACTACGGCCCGGGGGTTGAAGCTTCCCAAACCCAACTCGGAGCCAGGCAAACTCCTGGAGTAATAACTCCTGTGGGGATGGTTCAACCTGGACAAGGCCAGACTAACTACTATAATTCAAATCCGGCTTCAAAGGATGCTATGGGGACCTCGACAATTGGAGGCCTCTCGATCTCCGAAATTCAGCAGCTCAATGCTCCCTCTTATTTCGTCAGACCTTCAGTCTCAAAGGTTCCAAACTCGGCCAGTTTAAAGCAGAAGGCTCATATTCCTGTCGGTCTTGTATTCCAGCCTTTGGCAAGTCCTCCTCCAGGCTACCCGGAGGTCCCTACTGTTTCATTCGGAACAAGTGGAGTTCTTGTCAGATGCAAGCCTTGCCGAACTTACATAAATCCATTTGTCAAGTGGGAGGCTGGAGGCCGTCGTTGGATTTGCAATATGTGTGGTTACTCCAACGAAACTCTTTCCTTCTACTACTGCGGACTGGACGACAAGGCTCGAAGAACCGACAGGTTTGAACGTCCAGAGCTCTCAGTTGGAAGCGTGGAGTTCATAGCCTCTGGAGAATATATGGTCAGACCTCCCCAGCCTCCAGTATATTTCGTGGTATTGGATGTTTCGATGCCAGCCGTCTCATCTGGACTTGTGGAAGTGGTTTGCTCCGCTATCAAACATGCAATTCTTTCTGATAACATCCCTGGAGGAGGCAGGGCAATGATGGGAATAATCACTTTCGACTCATTCATCCACTTCTACGACCTGACAAGTGGTCTCTCTCAGCCTCATATGTTCGTGGTCTCGGATCTCAGCGACCTTTTTCTCCCTCTTCCAGATGGAGTCCTTGTAAATATCGCAGACTCTACTGAGGTAAGTTTTCCGAATTCATTTTTCACCTCGATTCTCACTCTCTGCTTCCATCACTTCAAATTTCCAGCAAATCCTCAACCTTCTGGATAACCTCCCAAATATATGGAGAAACAACAGAGTTTCTGAGAACTGCATGGGATCCGCGATAAAGGCCGCCTACATGTCAATCAGACACATTGGCGGGAAAGTCCTCCTATTTTCCTCAGGAGCCCCAACTGTTGGGGACCAGACAGTGAAGGTGAATCGTGAGCAAGTTAGAACGGCTGGTAAGGACTCTAAGGTTGTGGACAGAGAGGTGGAGCTTCTAAAACCTGAGAACGATGGATACAACAACTTTGTGCACTCTCTGGTGAGGGCTTACATTAGCGTTGACCTGTTTATGTGCACCTCCCAACCTTATGTGGACTTACCCACCATTTCTCCTATAGTAAAGAAAACAAGCGGGGAGCTCACATATATATTTGGATTTAACTCGTACCTCCATGGACAGAAGCTGAGGGAGGATATATTTTCCATCTTAACTCGAAACTCTGCCTGGGAAGCATGTATCCGGTTCAGAGTCAGTCGCGGGTGGAAGATATCTAATTGGTACGGCAACTTCTACTTCAGTGGAGTGGACCTGCTTCTGGCTCCGAACTGCCACAGAGACCAGGCATACAGCATTGTGATAGATATGGATGAGAATGTAACAGTGGCCCCGGACCCCTTTCTATATGTTCAGGCAGCTCTCCTGCATACAAACAGCGACGGGGAAAGGCGAATTAGAGTTCATACAATGGCTTTGCCGGTGACCCAGAATTATGTGGAGCTGGTTTCCAGCATGGACGTCCAGGCAACTGTTTCTATAATATGTCAGCAGGCAATGGAACTGAGTCTGAAGAGCAAGCTTCTTGATGGGAGAAACTACCTGCAAACCATCTGCTCCCAAATAATCCTGCCCCAGTCTGCCCAAATAATTGAGGCTGCAAGACAACTTCCTCTTTATATCTTGGGAGTGCTCAAGTGCCCCGCATTTAGGGATTTCAAAGAGGTTTCTCAGTCTGACTCGAGAATATACCATTGGATCCGTCTTTCAAGTCTCAGATTGGAATCACAGATGATCCTCTTCTATCCCAGAATGTTTTGTCTTTCGTCCTGGAACCTCCAACAACAAGAGACGGACCAGTCACTAGTTCTTCCCCCTGCGCTCAACCTAACAGCGGAAAGAATGACTCAAGCAGACGCCTACCTCCTGGAAGATGGGGAGTCCATGTACCTCTGGCTGGGAAGAGCCATTCCGACCGCCTTCATCCAACAGGTATTTGGAGTGGCCACCCTTGACCAGATCCATCCTGACTATGCCGAAACTGTAATTGGATCTACCGGTGACAAGCTCGGACTCAAAGTTGCAGGTCTCATAAACAATATCAGAGAACAAAGAAAGCCGCCTTTTATGAAACTTTACACAATCAGACAGGGAGATCCCCTGGAGAACAAGTTCTTTCTTTCTTTAATAGAAGACAAGACCCAGGGTCTCATGCTATCTTACAATGATTTTTTAAACAAAATCCTCCCCAGACCCAACCCCAATATGCTCCAAAGATTCCCCGCTAATTAAAGCTCCTTGAGTGCTAGTGCTTTCAAGCTTATATATGTATATGCGGTTTCTCGCTGCTATTGATATTTTAACTGCAACATTACTAAAGATCAGATTGTTATATCCATATTTTACAAAATGACCCCGTATTTGATATTTGATTTTGCTTCCTTTACATTCTAGTCAGAATAGATCTTTTATTTCAGTAATTGTTTATTTTTCTCACTGAAATTGATTGGCTCGAAGTACTAAAGTAAACGAGCATGTTTTTTTTTTCTTTTATGGGCGAAGATTTCCCGCCAACTCGTGTAAAATTCGGTTGTGTTACATGCAAAGGTGGGAAATTGTGGAAATGACAATTATTTTGGGACTAAAATGTGTGCTTTCTGTTTTTTACCCAATTTTTTTAAGAAAATTCTATAAATAAGGTCTCTAATTGAATTCTTAAGTTCTAAAGAGTTTTAGTCTAATGTCGGAGTGAAGTTTTAAATTAAGTTTCCGGAAATTGAGGAATGAAGATCATACTCTGACGTGTCTGATTATTTAAAGGTATTTAGCAAATAATCATTTTTAGTTTTAAATAAGAAATATCCACTAAAAGATTTGGCAACAGAGAAATCGAATAGTGAGTGAGTTAAGATGGACTTAATGGAAATAGCTCTCAAAAACCAGATAAAGGGAACCCCAAACGGCCCTTTTCTGTACCCATATAACGTGAGAGGAAAGAAACCATTTTCGCTTCTTACAGATGATGAAGGGTCTGAGAGTTCAGGTAACTCTTCAGATGGAGAGGAGAATTTAGGGATGGGTGCAAAAGTGAAATGCATCTATGACAACGAATTATACAAGCACGATACAGAAGAAGAAGAGAATCACGAAAGCGAACCAAAGACAAGAATTCAGGAAACTATGTATGAATACAAGAGCAGGAGAACGGGGAAAGAGGTGGAATATATTTGTCGAGAAGATGCATTTGATATACAATATGCGAAGGACTTTGAATTTTTTTTCGGCGTTCCATATAACCCATATATAAGGCTTTCTCGATATAGATTTGGGCGAAATATGAAGTATCCAAGAGATTTAAAGCAGGAAAAGGCAGTTTATGAAAAAAATCCCCGATATCTTTTTAACGATCCCTGGCCAGAAATAGATGTTTCAAAACCAATACCATATGTAAAACAGAAACAGCCTCAAAAATTGGTAAATGAGAGGGGAATTCCAATAGTCTGGCTTGACATTATTGAGAAAAGTAAAAGATTCAATGTAAGGAAAGGAAACAATTCTCTACACAATATTGAGAGTCAAAGTAAAAACGAGCCTGCTCAAACTCTTGGAGACGCTGTTGTTGCATGGGAGGTATCTTCAACTCTACTGAATGGAGACCTTCCAAGTATTATTGGAGAAGACAAGAAGAGTAGAAAGCAAAAAAGATTTTCTTTCGTTAGAGACAATATTAGAGGCGTAGCTGAAGAAATTGAATCTTGGACCAAATGCCCGGTAGTACAAACGGAAATGAATAAGCATTTGGAGAATTCTTGGAAAAACATTGATAAGCAAGCTGAAAATAAGACAGAAAATAGCAGTGACCTAAATGATAAAAATCTCAAAAAATCAGGTTCAATGAAGTCTGAACTTCACACAGCTAAAAGCGCTCCAGCTAAAAATGAGGCATCAAAAGAATCTCCTCCAAATGCGGAATCATCGTTTGCTTCAAAAGATTCTACCTCTGGTCCCTCTTCAGGTCCTCCTGGTGCTTCAAAGGGACCGCCAGTTCCTTCAAAAGGACCATCTCCTGCCACTTCAAAGGGAC
>JABXOJ010000017.1:0-81546 GCA_014529505.1 Cryptosporidium felis
CTCTTCCCTCCCTCCAACCAGCCGAACACCCTCCTCTACCCTCCCTCCTTCGTCACCTACCCCCCCTCCCACCCAGCCCATGAGCGCCTTCCGCACTATAATGTGACGCCCTCCTCCGAGGCAACGGTACTTCCCACAATAACGCTGCCCCAAGAAGCCAACGGGGAGGGAGAGGCCCTCGCCTCCCTCCTCCCGCCCTCGCGCTAGCCAAATTGCCCAACGGCGTAGACACCAAACTCGACCCGAATTAAGAGAAAATCTCTCCCTTTCCCGCTGCGTACTCTCCTCTCCTCGCCCTGCCTCCTACTTCCCACATGCATGCATGCATGCGGGGCCCCCGGCCCTCGTATTCCTCTGCGCCGGCCCGCCCGTTTGTGGCGCCGAACACACGCAACTCCGATAATGTGCCAGCCGGAGAGGAAGAAAAGCAAAGCGGAAAAATAAAGTTTGCTGGAGAAGCCTGTGGAGAGAAGAGTCCCAGAGGCGAACACAGGAAGGAGAGATACCGCGCGGGCCGCGTTTGAGTCCAAGGAAGAGGAGCGGCTCGAGAAGAAGCCAAGGCTCGTCCCCGCTGTGAGCAAGCCTGTGGGTCTTCCGCATTTTTCGGCGAAGCGCAGACCTGTAATGCTCCAGAGACCGCTCTGGAGGGAAGAAAGGCCCAGCAATGAAGAGAACCCTGGCTGAGGAGTTCGGGGAGTTCGTTGAGTCCCACCCGCTGAAGAGGACCAGCACTCCCTACAACGACGGAATCTGGACGTGGATAGACTGCGGTCCGGGCCGCTCCGAGGGCCTCTGCGGCCCCGGCTCCGGGCAGGACCCGGACCCGGGGGAGGACGACTCGGGGGAGGACCGCTACGACGGCTTTAACCCCAGATCGAGAGTCAAGCGGCTTTCCGAGAAGGACCGGACCAAGCTCGAGCGGCTTTGCACCCAGTCCCCCGACTCGGAGCTTCCCCAGAGCCCGAGCCGGAGCCCGGACTGCCTCGTAATTCTGCACGGCATATCGGGCACTGCCGGCGAGTACTTCATTTTGATCAAGCACCTCCTGACCAAAGGTTACCGCGTGGTTTCGGTGCAGTACCCGGTCTGCGAGGATGTCTCCGACTGGTGCAGGTCCTTCTCGTTCTTCCTGGGACACCTGGGACTCGAGTCCGTGCACCTGTTCGGGAGCGACCTGGGAGGCTACCTGGGGGTCATCTTCGCGCAGGAGTTCCCCAACAGGGTCAAGTCCCTGATCCTCAGCAACGCCTTCTTTTCCACTCTGAGCCTCCCGCTGCCCTCCATTGCCTCGGCCCTCCTCTACTTTTGTCCCCAGTTTATCCTGGTCAAGCTCATCTCCGAGATCTTCAGGAGCAAGCGCGCGGGCTACTCCCCCCCGGAGGACTTGGGGCCGGACTCCCCGGGCCCCTGCAGAGTCCAGGACCTCGTCTACAGCAGCTCCCTCGACTTCGTCGTTTCCCAGCTCTACTCCGTCCCCCAGCAGGAGCTGGCCGCGAGACTCGCCTTCGTCCTCTCCGGAGACCAACACTCCTCTCTGCTGGACCTCCCGAAGGCGGCTCTCTCGCTCCGAAACAAAAGAATCACCCTCATTTCGAGCCCGGACGGCTCCTTTGACGACGACGGCCTCGTCTCCCTCGTCTCGAAGCTCGAGAACGCCAGGCTCGCCCAGCTCAAGTTCGGAGGAGACTTTCCCCACCTCTCCAACCCGGAAGACGTCTCCCTGTTCTGTCAGGTCCACCTCCGGAACTGCGGCGCCGTGCCGGCCCGTCCGTCCAAACCCCCCGTCTCCCCCGGCTCCGCCAGGGGCCCCCAGGCGAGCAGGCCCAGGGACTGCCCCGGCCCGCAGAGCTCCCAGTACGAAATGCCCTACCCGGGAAACATCATCGTCCACCGGGGGTCTTCCGAGCTCAACTAGCTGTTCCTCTCCGTAGCCCTCGCAGAAATTAAAGTTACAAGCTAGGATCTAGGATCTACCTAAGTAGGTGTCTGGCCGTCTACGCAGGCCGTCCGCCCCTCCGGTCCGTGGGCTCCTTCGCGGGGCGGGACGGGAGTCCGTTCCCTATCTCCTCGCGTCTCCCTCTCACCGGGGCTCCGTCTCCGTCCCTGGCTGCGGAGGCGAGGCTTCGGAGAGCCGGGCTCACCGACTCAGCTTCTCAGTTATAGCAATATTAAGAGGAATGAGCACTGAGACAACGCTGAGGATGGCGATTACTCTCAAGACGAACTGGTGCAGCCTAATCGAAAGGGAGGCTCCCCAAAAGTCCGACGCCCTTCTATAGTCGTCGTCGGAGACGTATCTGAATCTGGAGGACAGGGGAAAGGGATCTTCATCCAAAAGCAGCGTCAGATCCCCCAAAAGTCTGGCTCCTGTCTCTTCGAGGCCGGCCGCCGGACTGGAGGAGGAAGCAAATGACTCTCCGGCTCCGCGGTCATCCTTCCCGAGCGCCCCGGAGAGGGCCCGTCTTCTGAGCTCGCAGTAGATTTCGGACCTTGGCAGCCCATTCACGAGGCAGGCGCCGCCGTCCACTGCGGCCTCCTCCACCCGGCCGCCCTGGTCGGAGCCGGCCGAGTCAACGCGCTCGGCCGGCTCCCTCCCGAAGAAGGACAAGATCTGATTCTTCAGAGACACGGACGAGTAGTAGTAGTGCAGAACCACGTTGTAGTAAACCCAGTCGCAAGTCAAAATGGCCAGGACGCTCAGAGACGACACCCTCGTCGCGAAGTCCTGCTGAGTCTTCAGATTCATCTGGCTGGCGTCGCTCATCCTGGACCTCCTTCCCCTCCTGTGCTTCTTCTCGCCCAGGTGGCCCTGCTCCCCCTCCAGCTCCTCCTGTTCCTCCAGCCCCTTCTCCGGATGCGCCTCCTCGTCTCCGCCGCCGGCCCGCCCTGGCTCGGGCTCGGAGTCCCCTCCCTTCTTCTGTCTCTGTACATTCTGGGAGCCGGGCTTCGCGGAGTCCGTCCGGTTGTTCCTCACCAAGGGAATGATCGAGTCCCTGATGGTGTCCAGAATGGTCGGAACGAACTTGGGTCCCGAGGGAACTCTCGGGAGAATGTCCTCCACATTAAAGGGGCCTCTAGTGATCAGGTGCCAAAGCAGCCTATAGGACTTTGGCCTGTCTCTGCGAGTGCCGATACCCTTGTTTAAAGCAATAGCATAGTCCAGAATGGACTTGGGATCTCTACTGTTTACTCCCTGCATGATGTAGTTAAAGGCGGAGACCGGGTCTCTCTTGACGCCGAAACTCCCCTCGAGAAACTGCTGCACAAGTCCCTGGGTAGAGGGAATGTCTCCGTTCGAAGAAGACCTCTTGAAGTAGTAGTGGCTGCACCAGAGCGAGGAATTCGAGAGCTCCCAGGCGCTCTCCGACAGGCGCGTGTAGTCCTCCGGCTCCCAGTCAAAGCCGAAAAGCCCGGGAAACGGCCTTTCCAGGCCGAGGAGGAGGGAAAGCCTCCTGCACCTCTCGCCAATGCGTCTCAAGAACGCAGACTCGCCCAAATAAGCAAACTTCCCGGAAAGCCAGGCGAGAATTCTGTACCACGGCTTCGGGTACCTTCTGTGGCTCCCGTTCCTGGGCCTCTGCCACATCTCCAGCAAACGGTCGAAGACGCTGGACTCCTCCTGCTCGAGGTCGGGCCCCAAATCGGAGTCCGGGTCCCACTCCGAGCTCGCTCCGGAGTCCCTTTTGGGCCCAAGCTCCACCTCCGAGCGGGTCTCGGAGTCTTTGTCGCCCTCCTGCCACAGGTTCTTCCTCAGCAAGCCGTCCATCAAAGCGGAGTTCCGCTCGTCGTAGTAGGATTGGGGCCTCATCCAGCACCCCAAAAACTCAGAGACCCTCCTCTTCTCCTTAGGAGAGAGGTTCCGGGAGTACTGAACATCCAAGTCGCCCCTCAAGGTGGCGTTCTGGGAGTTGAATACATCAAAGAACTTAAAGTGGAGGGACTTTACGCGGAGCAGAGAGCGGTCGAAGTTTATCGCGACGTTAAAGAAGATGCTCCTCCTATTCGTCCTGGCCAGACAGAAGGACTTGGAGGAGAGGCCGCTCATCTCCATCTCAAAGGGGGACGGAAACAGCGTGGAGAACCTCTCGTCGCTCTCGTCCCTCGAGACGATGCTGCAGACAGCAGGCTTGCTAAAAGCGTCAGGGGTGATGCCTTCGGCCTCGGAGGGGAGCTCCAAGGCCTTGCAGACCGGCTGCCGCTCGCCAGGCGCATCTCCCCGGTGCCCCGCGGCCCCCTCCTTCCTCAGGGCCTCCCTCAGCTGCCGAATAGATCTCTCCTTCCAAAGGTCCTGAGAGTTCACATGCCCCTCCAGAATCCCCAACTCGCTGAGAGTCATCTCTCTGAGTAAAGACCCCACAATGTCTCCATTCTCAAAGGACTTCCTGCTCAGCAGACTCAGAAGCCTCACGTGGTTGTTTTTCCGGATAACATGCGTCAAGTAGTCCATGGAAGCCACGCACCTGGCCTCCTCCGTCTTGTACTTTTTGTCGGACCCCTTGAGAGTCAGAACAGCCGAGTTAAAGTAGGCGACCGTCCTCCCTCCCTCCGCGGAGAGCTTGTAGTACTTGAGCGCCTGGGTCTCGTTCTGGCCCCCGGGAGGCACCACTCCCATATTCCCTCCGGCGTAGGCGTGGGCAAGAATCAGCTGGGCGTTTCCGTCCCCAAGGTCTGCGGCGAGCTTTAAGTACTCTCCAGCAATGGTGGTGTTCTTCTCCACATCCAGCCCCAGCTTGTAAATATAGTAGTTGGCCAGGGCGGCCGCGGGAGGCTCTCCGTACCTCGCTACCTGTCGCAAGTAGGGAGCCGAATCAGCTTCCGTGCCCATCGTGCCGTCCAGGTTCAAAAACGCTCTTGCGAGGGCTCCCTGAGGGTCTCCCCTCCTGGCAGACTCCTCCCAAAGCGCTGCGGCTCTGTTCACGTCTCTTCCTATTCCGCCGGCCTCGTGACCATAGTAGTAAAGCTCTCCCAAAGAAGTCATTCCCTCCGGGTCTCTGTCAGCCGCGAGGCTTTTAACCCACTCGGCGTAGTGTCTGGTTTCGTGCTCCTTCGGCTTGTTTTCCCTCAGTAGCGTGCTTATTTCCGGGAGAAACAGGTCCCTGCTGTCTCCCAAGGTCTTGCTGGCCACGAAAATGAGAGGCTCCAGGGCCATGATGCACCTGGAGGAGGAAGAGGGCGAAAACCCAATTATGGAGGTGAGGTTCCTGGGGGCTCTGTGCAGACTGAATCCGGAGGAGTTGTCCAAGTCGGTGTACTGGTAAGACATCTCGGAGAGGCTGTACCTGAGGTAGTAGGAGCTGGCCAGCTGTCCAAAAACATCCTTGTGCTTGGAGGCCAGCGCGTAGTTCATGGAAACCAGGTCAAAGCCGGACTTCTCCACCGGGAAATTCAGCCTGTCCTGGTCCATGTGATTGCCATACTTGTACGGAGCTTGGTAAAGGAAGTAAGTGTTTTTGTACCCCGAGGACCCCAAGAGGTCTAGTTTGGAGGTTGAATTTTCGCTCCCCATCCAGCCGTGAGTGTTGTTCACCAGGGGAGGATATCCCCAGGCAAATAGAAGCCCCATCATGGAGTAGCAGAAACCGCAGTTAAACTTGGTTGCTCCCTTAAGGGCGTACCTCAAAGCCACATCAATGTTTCTGGGCCAGCCTCTAGGGAACTCCAGCCTGCCTTTCTTGTCTGGAATCCCGTAGAACCACAAGTAGGTGAGAACGCCATAGGCGTCCGCGATGTTGGACCTGGACATGGAGGTGTCTATGACTCCGGTGAGGTTTTTCCCAATCTCCAAGAAGTTTACCTCTTTTTCGCTGGCAGGCTCAAACATCTCAAATAGTCGATCATAGACGCTCTTTGCATAGAATTTTTCCAATCTAAAGGAGCTGTTGAAGATCCGGCTTCGGACTATTTCGATTTCGTCTTCTAAAGTAGTATTCTTTGCGGCACTCTCTTTGCCCTGGTCCTGCCTACCGCCGGGGAGATAATCAGAGTCCTCTCCCCCCTCCATCTCCTCGTCGCTCTCATCATCAAATTCCTTTTCACCAACTGCAGGAGCGGAACCGGACGCCGGAGCGGAGCCAGGGGTCTGACTGGAGCTGGAGCTGGAGCTGGAGCCTGGATCGAGGCCGGAGCCGTCCCCAAGCTGCTTTTCCCGTTCTCGTTGCTTCTCTAGGAGATCACCGGAATTGAACGACTCAGTCACATTCGAAGCCTGGATGGACTTTTCCGTGCAACTCCCAGACCAGAGAAGGAAGCAAAAGGAGAGAAAGACCGAGAGCAGTGCAAGCCTGAGACCATTATTCTCTCTCAACTGCCCTGCTTTTACATGGACATTTCTTGGCGCAAATCCCATTCTCTTCATTTGAACCAAATAAAGCTCTTCAAAACGAGACCCTATTGGCACCTCAAGTGTACTTCAACCAGAATAACATAACGTGACATTAAATTAGATGTTAACTCTCCTTGCCTTATCAACATGCGCTACCCGAACCTTCCGAAAAAGAGACTTTCGGCCAATTTAACTTTAGGTTACTTCCAACTGAAAACCAATATCCCGTCCAGTCTTAATTAAGTTTCAAGTTCGGACACCCCGTTTTGCTTTTTTCGGTTGATCCTTTCTTTAATTACAAAATCAAATGTATATAAATGTGCACGAAACTATATAGATTTATTATTCACCTACCCCTTTACCTTTTCTCTTAAGATAATAAACAATACCCAACTTGGCGCTACCTCTTATTAGTGGCTCCATATTAGTTATCTGCGGTGTTAAATGGCAGGGCCCGTAAAAAAAATGCTGAAGAAAAAAGAGCCGGAAAAGAAGTACGCGAGCGGAGTTCACGCTCCAGTAGGGAGTTTGCAGAATAGGTACGGAGGCAACCAGAATACATTTATTTTGGTACTTTTCTTATCCTTTTTCAGTGTTTTCGTGGGCCTTAAAAACAGGCCCTACTAAAAAAGAAGGGGGTTTATTCGCAGCTCCCGAAATAGCTCGGATGTGTGTACATGTGGGGGCTTCTGAGTATATTTTCGTGGAAACCGCAATTGAGCACTCTTTTCTCAAAACTTCAAACAGAACCAGGTTTCAGTGTAAATAGGAGCGAGTTAGACTAGACCGCTTTCCCAGACTAAAGGACGAAATGCCCAATTCTGCGAGTCCTGTATTTCCGAGCTCAAGTATTCGCTTTAAGCTTGTGTTCCACCCAGCCACCTTCGTGACCCTGATTGCCACAAATTTGTTTGCATGCCTTCGACACGTGTCAGGCTATAAAAAGTAATGTGGCGCCAACGCATTTTGCAGTAGCTAAATGTAATTCAAATTTGGGAAGAGATAAAAAAGAAAGAGGAACGAGGAGATAAGCAGACTGGGTTTGCGAGACAGAAATAGTTAGAGGTGTTTCGGAAGCATCTCACACTGTTTTCCTTGGAAGTTTCACTGATTATCCGCATTTTCGTTTCCAAGTAATACTGCGAATGTCGGAATCCAAAGTAAGCTAGTGGAATCGCCGTGTTCTTTCGAAGATAAATCGAGAGAAAAAGGCATGGCGGTCGGGTATCCGAACGAAGGTTACTTCTTAATAGATATTCCTGGTTTCAGGTATGCAGATTCTAATTGGAGAAAGCGTATTTTTCTCGCTTTATATAAACAAGTCAAACTTTAATTTCCTTTGACCGGCTTTTCTATTTCTTTCCAGGAAATAAGAAGAAGGTGGAAGAGTTTATGAGCATTTTGAGTGGGAAGATCGAAGTTGAGCAGGTCGATATTGACTGTAAGTTGCTTTTGGGATTTTCTCATAGATACCGGTTCATCCGCCTGAACATCAAACACTGTAATCGCCGTTCTCTCTCTGGCCTTTTGTAGTACCTGAATTCCAGGGATCTCCTGAAGAAATCGCCACTAATAAGTGTAGGCTGGCCTACGAGAAGATTGGAAAGCCGGTGTTCGTTGAAGACACTTCTCTTTGTTTTAACGCCTACAACGGACTTCCAGGTCCATATGTGTAAGTTGCTTCCTTTCAAGCTAAAGCCGAATAATTCTTTGGTCCGACACTCCAACCAAACTCGAACTCGTTCGCTCCACGTCATTCTGCCACGATAAATCCAACTCTGCCCCGCTCAATCCCCCTTTCTCACCCTTATTCTCCGCTCCGTTCTGCAGCAAATGGTTTCTTAGGGCTGTCGGAACTCAGGGACTCTTCAACATGCTGGAGCCGTACCAAGATAAGTCCGCCTACGCAATGACCTTAATTGGGTATTTCGATGGTTCCAAGATGTCCGAGCCAAAAATCTTTGAGGGTAGGATTTGGGGAGAAATTGTGAGGCCAAAAGGAGAGGGATTCGGTTGGGACCCCATTTTCAAGCCAGATGGACACTCCAGGTAGGTTTCTGGCCGGTCCTCATTATTCCAGACCTCACTCTCAACTTTGCTGTTTAATATCTGCTTTTCCTCCCTCCGTAGAACATTTTCTGAAATGGAAATGGATGAAAAGAACAAAATTTCTCACAGACTTCTTTGTCTAAAGAACGTTTTGGTAAGTTTCTCTGGCTTCCGAAAGCGAACCAATCTCTTACTCATTCTTTATTTCCTTTTCCTCTCCAACCCCGCTTCCTCGGTCTACATTGCTTTCTATAACCCTCAAACCCCCTCCTGATCTTCAAGAAATATTTTGAGACTTTGGACTAGCCCCTAAGCTATTTGCTCTACTGAACTCCCTTTCCTTCTCACACTTCTTCTCTTTTTACAGCCTCATTCTTTGTTGAGAATCTCCATAGTAATTTTATACACATACACACAGCCTGGGCTCCGGCGCCAGTCCATCTTCTGGCCATTACATGAATGCCAAAAGATATAAAAAAAAAAGGACTAAAAGAAGAGTAGAAGGCAAGACTACTGAAAACTTCAGTTAAAACAGGCTTAAGATCAAGCTCCCTACTTGAATATTTCTCGTCTACAGGAAATGTAAATCGTACCCACTTGGTCGAAATGACGAAGAACCCAATTCTCTACTTAATTCTCATCTTAACTTACTTGAGTGGAGAGCTGGGAAGAGCTTTCGGACTACAGACTTTTGAGTCCTACATTAGGTCTCTGCTAGGCCTAAGGCCTCGGGAACCTCCTCAGGAGGAAAGCTCAAAATTCAGATACAAGAGCTACTCAGAACACCTTCAGAGCTTTCGAGACCTAGAAACCAAATGCAATGAGGTGGTCCAAATCTTTAGGTACCAAAGCAAAGAAGGCCTTGATTGCGGAGGAAATGATTGCGAATACCTTCACATTAAACTCGGAATTCCTGGAAGCAGGGCCCCTAATTTGTTGGTTCTCGCAGGAATCCACGGAGACGAGCCTCTGGGAGTCGAAATCTCCGCGGAATTTGCGCATTCTATCTGTAATGAGTACCTTAAAGGTAATCTAAGTATCAGGTACCTACTCAGAACGCGTAATTTCTGGGTAATTCCCATTTCGAATCCTTGGGGATTTTACCACGGAAAGAGAAGTGAGAAAAGTGTGGATGTAAACAGAGATTTCCCATCAGAAAGTGGGGAAAATTGTCTACAGAGCGAAAGCTCCAGAATGATCTACGATTTGTTCGGCTCTCAGTCCTTTGTTCTCGTTGCAACCCTGCATGGAGGAGCAAGAAGCATATCCTACGGCAACGGATATTTCGCGACAAGGGATGAAGAAAAGACTCTTGAATTTATTGCCAAAGACCTCCAGGTCTCTGCAGGTAAAGTCGCTGGAACCGAAGGCAAGTCCGATTACTTACATTACAGCCAAATTGGAGTCATTTCCAAAACTGTATACCCAGTTAAAGGTGGATTTGAGGATTGGTCCTTCTTTGGGTACAACGTCACAAGCCCAAATCTACTTTGCAGTGACTACGTCACCTCCAGAAAAAGAGCAAATTCCGGGGGATCTCTTACGTTTCTTGTTGAGACAGACACTTTAAAAAAACCCCACGAGGATTCCCTGGGCTCCAGGAATGACCTCTTTGGTTTGACCGACCTGGACAAGCTCTCTATCCAGCCCTCCCACATAACCAGAAACGTCCGAATGCTCACAAAGCTCGCGGAGTATGCCTATCCAGACGTCATCTTTTTCAACCATCCGCCGGAAAAAGTCTTTTACGGACAGACCTTTGTTCTTTATATTGCAGTCATTGGCTGCTACTCCTTCAGCAACTTGAGACTCAAACTCTCCAACGTCCTTGAAAAGGAACTCGGCTCCAGTATATATTTAGACTTTGTTGTAAACGAGGGCCGGGAGGGGCTCCAGAGCTCCATCTACTACAGAAGGTGCTCCTCAATATTTCTAAACAACCATGAGCTGGACGGAATATTCAGCAGCAACCCGCCCTACTCCTTTGGGAGCAATTGCAAAGACTCCAACCTGCTGAACAAAATAATTAGTCGGAACTTCAGGGCCAAAAACAAGTGCAAGTCTAACTTTCAGTTCAGCAAATTCAAACCCACAAAGCTTTCTATAAGAATACCAACAGAGGCCATACTTCTGGAAGCCTTCCAAAAACAACTCCAGGACTTCAGACTGGAAATTGAAGCAGAGTTTGATCGGGAGCTCACGCAGCCTCTAACCTCTTCTAACCCGGAACTGCTCGAAAAATTTACCCAACTTAGATCTAGTAAGAACGGAAACAGGCTTTCCAGACCGGAGAAGGTCTCGTGGACCGTAGACTCCTCTCCCCAGACTGAGTCCGGGTTCAAAATCCAAATCCTCAGACCTCAGGAACTGCTCCAAATTGAGTTTTCCAGCTGCAGCTTCGAGAACAGGACGAGCCCTAGTTGGCTCAGACCTTGTCGTGCTCTTAAGGACTTTTTCCGGAATTTCGGGGATCCGAGTCCAAACTCCGGAGCATTTCCTGCAGATTTATTGCCAATTTTGAAATACGTTCAATCCAGCAGTCTTGAACTTAAGAGTTCCAAAACCTTCAAGGAAAACTTGAACCTCCTTCGAAGTGTTTCTACGAACCACCTTACTGGGAGCTTGTATGTGATCCCCACTGAAGCCAGGACCTCCCTCATAAGCAAGGCCGCCTCAGAACTCCGCTCTGGAGACTCTGGAGACCTTCTCAAAGATGGCTTCCCTTCTCTGATTGGGGATCCGGACAAAATTTCAGCAACTTTGCCGTACTTTAATAACATCACTTTAGAGATCTCAATTTCCATGAGCGACTTCCCGGACAGTAAGGGTAACTACGTTATTCTCAAGTTCCCCGAATTCCTTAATCTCCTGGATGAAAACCTCTCCAACTACTCCCTAATTGAGAGGAGGCTTCTTCTCCAGGACCAAACGAACTCCATTGCGGTCATTTCTGTAGAAGACTTCTCCAACTCAAGAACCAAAGAGGGCTCTCCGTTTCAGACAACCAAGGCCATCTCCAGACATAGAGTTTACGAAATGATCACAAACACACAAACTTTGAGAGCTCCTGTCTTCTCCGGAGACGGAGAAAAGGTCATGAATATGATGGAAGAATACACAATCATTTTAAGATACTATAGACAAAACCTCGCCTCCATCGCCCTAGGCAAAATATACATTGATAATTACCTAAGAAACTCCCTTGGAAAGAGTGATCTCCAAGTGTCTGGAGACTCTGGCCCAAGGCTTTCCCGGGAGGATCTGGAGCAGGAACTGGGTCAGGATACTAGAGATAAAGAGACCGGAATTTCTCTGTTTGAGCAACTGTCTATTTGGTGGTACAACGACTCCAAAGATTACGTGGACTTTAGACTGGTTTTTGTTTTCTCCGGGATAATGCTTCTTTGCTTCCCTATTTTGGTGTTTCTGAGCAGATTTTGCAAAGGATACAAGTACATTCCCCTCGGTTCAATTAGGCTGGAGTTCAACAAGAGATTCAGAACGAACTCAAAGATCTTTGCAATCGACTTCTCCAGTGAAGAAGAATCGAAAGGCTTCCCCAGGAATGAGACGAACGAACTATCTGAAGGAAGAAAGAGAAGAAGACTTCAAACGAGGAGGAAGCGCAGCTCCTCTGAATTGGAGGACTCCACCTTGGGAAACGACTACTTCTCCAATAGAAACCGCATTTCCCGGCAGAAACCAAACGCCAGCAGCTTCGAAGATCTGGAAGGGTCCGGATTTCCTGGGGGACCCTGGAAGTCCAGAACTTCCCAGGTTTCTCCTGTAGAAAGTCCAATCTCCCTGGAATCTGCCCTCCCCCGCCCCAGCCTTTCCTCGCCATCTTCTTCTTTTGGCGACTTTAAATCCAGAATAAACACGATGAAGGAACTCGAACTTATCGAAATTGAGCGGAGAATGGAAATTGAGTTTCCCCAACCAATGGGAAAACAAATTCCTATTGGTACGGATCAAGGTTTTGATCTTAACTCCAGCTCCGGCTCTGAAAACTGAGCTCTAAACCCCGATATCTAGATACTCCTCCAGCCCCAAATCAGAGACCAGCAGCCGAGTTCGCTCGGCCTTGGGCCTGCAATCAAGAGAGTCTGAAAGAGCTGTTGGAAAAGACTAGGCAAAAGATAGAATTAAAACATTCTAGATAGCTAATTATAGGTAAAGTTGCCAATTTTACTAGTATAATAATCTAGCAGGCCGCTTACCAAGACGGAAATGCTGACTTTGCAACTCCGGGCCTCCTGGGAGTCCTGGATGACAGAGCCACTGTCCTCATCCTTCTTGTCGGCAGAGTTCTGGCTCCGATTCTCCTCTAGCCCGGAATATATGTTGATGATGTGCTTAACTGCCAGCTGAGTGAGCTTTTTGTCTTTTTCTGAAATCTCGCAGCCCTCCCTGCGAGCGCCTTTGTTTCTGTTACTAGTACTAGAGCTGCTTGACTCGGTACTCAGATGCTCGTATTTGAGAGAATTACATTGAATAATGCCCCACAGAGCTCTTAAGTTGGTTTTCTGGATACTCAGGGCGAGGCAAAAGTACTGCTGAGATCTAGAGTAGTTTCCAATAGCCAAGTATAAGTCCGCTATAATATTGATTGTATCCAAGTTCTGGGACTCGTGAAGCAGAACCTCCTCCATACAGTAAAGTGCGCCGTGGTAATCTTTAGCGAGGTTCAGCAGGTAATAAGCTTTCATCTTCCAGGCATTCACATCCATTATGCACTCATTCAGATGCTGATCTAACAAAGAAAAATCTTCCCAGCCGCTCTCGCTCATTTTAATAGAAATAACTCTTCTTCGAATCTCCAAATCTTCAGGATCGAACTTTAAAAGTTGCTTGTACAGTTCCAGAGCCTTGCCGTACTCCTTTCTGCTTTCATAAAGCATGCCAACCAGCTTCTTGAACCTAAAAGTGTTCCCGTGCTTCTTGCTAAGCTCGTCCATACAGTACTTCTGCCACTTTAAAACTTTGCTTATTTTGCTCTCAGCATTCTTTTTCTGGTCCTCTTTGAGTTCAAACTGAAAGGTCGAGATAGCAATACTTTCCATTATATCCCATTTCCTCTCCCCGAGCCTTCTGGAATGATCCAAAAGTAATGTGGTTCCAAGTAAAATGATGTACTCGGCACGGTTTCCCAACTTGCTGAAGTGTTCAAAGCGAGCGCACAATTCCGAGTAGCTCAGCTTCTGGATCTCCCTTAAATCCATTTCCATGCTCGAACTCGTCTGCTCCAGATGTAACAACTGTTTGTCCATGCTGTTCTTTACCTCGAGAAAACTAAAACGACACAGCTGCGCAGCAGAGGCAATTAGAACTTTCCTCAAAGAAAGCTTTCAAAAGTTCTTTGTTTTTGTTTGTCAGCTGCCTGCTTATTGGTGGTTCCAAAAGCAACAATAGTGACACTAATTCTATTTACGCAAATTTAATTGTTTAAATTTTCTTGGGTCACCCCTCTAATAGTTTAAATAATTGTGCCGTGAAAAAAGTACCTTTCTTAGGCTTGGTTCTTACTTTGGCGCCAAATGCAGTTTAATAGTCTAAATTGATTTATAGAGGATTTGAAAGCTAAAATTGAGAGAAATTATCTTAAAGTTGAGAATTTGGTGAAGCGAGATAAAATACTGAGAAGAGCTGAAGAATCTATTTAAATTTTGGATATTCTGACTCCTGGAGTCTCTCGTTACTCAAAATGAGACAGTTTAAAGCCGTTGTAGTTTTGCTTGTGAGTTTACTGGCATTTACGAGGCAGGTCGCGCTGGGAGCTACTCCGAATTTTCCGAATGCATCGGAAGTTTACAGTATTTGGGACCCAGTTGTTATTTTGACTGAAGGTAGTGGTACCGCTCCAAAAACAATTGCAAATATTCTGAACGATCTTGCAGTTGAATCCCAAGGGAAATTAAGGGATATCAATCCAAAAAAGACCTCAAAGAAAGAGCTTGGCAGATCTTTTGATGGCGAACCTCCTTTGGAGCGTGGGCTTGCTGAATCTGGAGACATAATTACAGAGACCAGGAAAAGCGAAATTAAGAAAGGTGAGGACTCCAAGAGTAGCCATGAAAGGAGTGAGCCAGTCATTTATCTACCCGAAAGTCTGGAAATTTCCAGCTTGAAGAGGCCGAGACATATTAGCCTGAGAGAGGTGGCCTCTTTGTTGCTTAGGGAGGACCACTTGGAACAAAATATGGATGGCCTTATCTATTACAAATATGATTTCCATGGAAACTTGGTTTCAATCCGCAATACAACATTGGAGATGCCCGCTCTTGGACTTCTCCAGAGTCTGATTTTTGATGTGGACTCGACCTGCAGATTGTCCCTTGAATGGTTCAAGAGCTATCCGGGGTTTGTTGAAATTTTGGAAAGGAGCAGATCAGAGGAGTACTCTGACAGTGAGGTCTCTATGGAATCTAAGTTGAGCAGGAAGTTTTCCAAGAGCTGGCTGAAAATTTTTGTGGGCTTAAGAACCCTTAGAGTGGACTCCGAAACTTATTCCAGGTCCAGAAGGGCCTTAAAAAAGGCAGGAGGCTCTAGAAACGAAGGATCTGTCTCCTATACTAGTGATATCCAGAACGAGCTGTATCTATTCAACTCTGCGCTTTTAGAGATTTTCTCAAAACTCAATTACTACATTCCCTTCATTGTTTACTTTCCAAATACAGGTAGACTGTTTAATAGCCAAGAAGAGAACGGCTCGGATGCAAAGGAGAGAGCTCCCAAAAGTGACAGGATTCCAAAGACCGTGGATCCAAGCAGGCTCAAAAAAGTCGATATTTATGTTAACAGAATTCCTAAGAAGGTACTGAAAGAGATAAGAACCTCGATATCGTCGTGTTACGAAGCTCAAAAACTCCTTCTTGAGTTTGGAATATCTACCAAAAACACTCCTGTTGAAATCATTTCACTTTTTTTGCAGCTCCGACGCATAACAAGAATCCTCCTCAATATTTATAAGAGCGAAGTTAAAAGGCTCGGAGGCTTCAGGAGCACAACGAGAAATCCCGGAAACCCTCTCGGAGAAAATTTAGAATACTCAAAACAGCAACACATCTTTGCTTCTGAACAAAAACTGGTACCAAATAGTGTAGGCTTTAAACTTCTACAGCAAACAAGTGGAGATATCAATAGGGGAAACATCAGTGAAAAGAAATCTCAGAAGACCTCCCAAGTAGCGAAGGCCCACTCCCGGCCTCAAAGCCTCCAATTCAACTACTTGTCAAAAGAAACAGTAAACAAGTTCTACAGTCAAAGCGAAAGAAATCTACATCAACTTTTATATTCAGACCTTTCTCTAAGACTAGATAAAGGCTTTGGAATTGTGGAAAAAAGGCCTTCCGGGGCCCCCGGTCTCATTATTTACAGTCAAAAATACCCCGAAGAAACCTCTTTCGATTGTATTATCCATATAAATGATGGAAACTTCAACTTCATTTTTCAAAACGAATATGTCGAAAGCTTTAAGGACAAGATTCAATCCTGGTTCAAATCAAACTACCTTAATCAAAACTCAAAACCCAAAAACAACTCAAAAATTCCTCTTCAATTCAAACTTGCAGTTGCATGCCCCTATGTAACCCCTTCGCACAAGTACATGCAAAAAACATGTGGCGCCATGGGTGACGTGTTTTTAATGGTATATTTGGTCGGTAAGATAAAGGGAAGCCATGACTGGAAATTGGTGGCAGAGTTCAGTGAGCTTACTAATGATACGAGTCTCGAATGGAAAATCATTTCGATGCTGATTCCGGGAATTGATTCAGAGCTCGGAAATATGTGTTTAGTTCAGACTGCTTCTTTGCAGTCGGAGCTTCTCAAGAGCTCGAGGCGGGTAGTGATTAGGAGCCATATTGACTTTGAAGATGCGGCAGAGGAGCTCAGATACGAAAGCGGCCAGATTAACAAGTCGATCATTAGAAACTGTCTCAATTATGTGGACGAAGGGACCATGATTGAGTTTTTGACACAGAGCAACGGGGACGAGGACACCAGGATTGCGGTATGCAGGCAAAACAAGCTTTACTTTGGCTAATTTTGAGCTACAGATTTCCGCAGATTTACCATTTCTTCTACTCCTTTGTCTTTTTTTTCAGAGTTTTATGACTCTTTTTGATTATCTGGGCCACTCTTTTGGCTTCCATAGCCAAATCCGAGGTTACTCCCGAGCTCGCAAAAGTTTTTAGTTTATGGCAAAGCCAAACTAACGAGACTTCTCTGTCCAACTCGAAGATAGAAGAGCTATAAGTGGACTCTGCCTCGCCAATGTATAGTTCTCGGAGGGCTGGGTGGTCTCCGAGTATGAACTTTTCAAGATTCTCTAAAGCTACACAGTTTAAAGGCCTTGATGAAGGTGACGCTTCTGAATCTATACCATTTTGCTCGGACACTGGATTTGAGGGCTCACTATTCATCCTTATATAGATACCTAGAATGTACAAGTCAAGTTTTAATTTTTTATACTTATTTTCCATGAATTCCTCGCTGTACCGTATTTTTCCCAAATTTGAAGAGATAGGAGAGGAGCATCCTCCAAAAATCCCTGCCTTCCTCAGCTCTTTCAATCCTCCTGAGTCCTTGATTCCAGTAATATTGGAAATTTCCCCGAGACCTATCTCTTCCAATTTGGCAACATCTGAGTTCGCCATCAGAAAGTCAAACAAAGCCCGAAAAGCCAAATGGAAGATATTGGTTTTCACCTTTCTTGTACTCTCAGTTCCCTTTGTTGAAATTAGGTCTGCATGGATGCTTTTTATCAGATTCTCAATGTTTAAAATCCAATTAGTGGATTCTATCTCCAGCATTGCATTCAGTGCAAAAAGTAGTAGCTCCCTCATAACCTTTTCTTCCTCTGGAAACCTTAGCTGGTCCTCAAAAGGCAAGTAGCTGCATTTCTTGATCATTATGTAAAGCTCGTTTCTGCTCCTAACCCTAAAATCCTCCAGTAGTTTTAAAAGCGCTGAAACATCAATTCTACCTCCTGAAGAAACGATTAAAGAACACCACCTAACAAGAAGCCCATATAGACGGATAATTTTATTTACTTTATTTTCTATATCCAACAGTCTATTTACAATTGCCCCTTCCCCTTCCATGGCCATTTTCCCCTCAAGTTTGTCACCCCCCGGAATTACCACATTCAACTCCCCAAGAGACAACATTTCCTGTAGATCAATGATTTTACAGCCTTCTTGGGAGTTCACTTCCCTTGTGAGGAAAATCCCCAATATATAGTTCAAAATGTCCACAGAAAAACTGGATACTGGCTCAAGATCCTCTGACCCTGGAGTAGTAGAATCTAATAAAATCATTAAATAACCGGAAAGCTTCCATACTTGGAAAAGCTTGTCAATCTGGTTCAAACTCCCTTCGTTTGGTAACTCCAAGATGGAGAATATCCTGCGAGCCAAGATGCTATACATTTGCCTGTAGTCAGAACAAGCAATGAGACATTTCAAAGCCTGTAGAGTCAAGTCTCGTGAAACAAGATGTTCTTTCCATTCTTCCAGAACGCCAAGCGTGAGTATGTGCCTATGACCAAAAAAGTGGTTGGAGATTAGCCAGGCATTCTGGAACAAGCCGTAATGGCAGTACATCTCCAGGGCCATGTGGGCTCTTCCGAGCAAAACATTCAAGATGCAATACTCGTGCAACACGTTCGGGTTCTCTCCTGCCTGAGAATCCAAAGGATGCAAAATGGAACTCTCCTTTCCTGCCACTCCCCTAAGCTTCAATGACCAAAGCTCTCTCTGCAACCTGTCCAATCTTTCAATCATTAGAGCCTGAAAAATGCACTCCTCCTCAAAGCTAGAACCGGGACTTGAAAATGAAGCAAAAGTGGGCTCTAACCCCTCCTCAGCCCCGAGATTCAAGTCAAGATCAGAATCGCTCTGTGTATTCCTACCTTGAACGTAACTCACCCACTCAAAAAGTAGGTGCCCAGAGGTAACGGATTGTTTCATTTCAACATTGCTTGTGAATTTGGACCTAAGCTTGGGCCTATTGGAGACTTCAGAGTACCTTAAGAGGAAGCTGTCCAAAATTGGAGTAGGAGATCCGTGCTCGTGCCCGCGCTTGAGCAGGTCTAAGTACTCAACTAGGAGTTCATTTCCCTGGGAAATTTTTCCTCCCTTTGAAGCCTTCCTTTCCAAGTCCGTATTCTCGTGACTTTCGTTCTTTTCCTCAAAAGGCTCTGTTTTTGGATGTTTCTCGAAGTGCAGCTCCATCAAATCGGATGAGGAGTCCTGGTAGTTTAGAAACATGACTAGATCCAGCAAGGCTTCTTGGGAGTCCCCTGTCTCACTAAAACTTTCTTCCGTTTGAGCCAAAAAGCTCTTGATTTCCCGAATCCAAAAACCTTTTTCCTGGGAATTCCCAGAGATAATCAGACTCTCCCTTAGCCTGAACTGAAGCAAAAGAGTTAAAGTCTGAATGCTCTTTTGCTGGTTCTGTTGGTACAAATTTTTGTTTGTCAAGAAAATCAAGGAGCCTCTATTGATCGAAAGAGGCTTAGTTTTCCTCTTAAGCTCCCTCGAAATGTCAAATACCTGTAGAACCTGTTCCTGCCCTCCTTGCAAAAGCTTCAGGCCATTTTTCCAGAAGTTTTTTTCCGGGGCCTTGAGAGAGTCATCGCTTGAGTCCCCACCAGAGTCCCTGATATCTAGGTACCAAATAGAGTGGGACCTGAAGTTGAATTTATTTGAGAGACTGGCAATATGATCCGTATTAGGTCTAATCAGCAAGATTTCCGCATGGAGAAACTTCTCTCTTTCAGAGGCTTTGACTCGAATTATACTGGTCAAATTTGAGTCTCTTGTAAGAGCAAGGTTGAAAGCGGAAACGCCATTTTTGGAATCCTCGGTACTTGGTGTCTCTATAATGCTCATACAGATACTTTTGAGATCCATCTTGACCTTCTCTTTGAAAACATTTTCGACCCGAATTAGTTGGGTCGAAGTGGCAACAACAAGGCTTCCTGTATTGGTTGTTAGCAGGTAAATTTCCCTGCCTTGTCCGAGTTTGTTCGAAACAACAATTCCTCCGAGGATAGCTTCAGGAGCTCCTCCCCCAGTAGTCGGCCTGCCAGCAGGGGGGGATTCCCAATTTCCTCTCGTGAAGACGTCTAACAGTTCAACTCTTTCAACAAGTCCAAGACTGAGTTCTCCGTCTTCCTGAGTTATGGAGAACCCAAGTTTAAAGATAAATGAAGAGGAACTCGAACCTTTTCTTCTTTGGTCATCCCCTTTCGGAACTCCTTTGGGCCATGCCTGGGAGTAATTCCATTGAATGGAGCGCTCCTGGAAACCCGTAAGCTCAAGATCTCCGATTTGACTTGAAAAGTAGATGGCTTTTTGGTGGCTTCCTAATGGCCCGGCGTACCTTTTAAGTTTGAGAATCCTTTGGCTCTGCAGCAAGCTTCCCACCGCATCCTTATAACCCAAAGTAAAACTTCTCATTTTGGCCTTAAATACCAGCTCTCCCTTTCTGAATTCTGGCCTCAAATGCGAGTAAGAGCACCTGTTTGTCTTGGAACTAAATATTACCACAGCGGCACGGAAGCCACTTCCGGAAACCAAAGATTTAAAGGCCTTCAGCTGGCTATTTAGAACCTGGTTTCCATTTGAAACGCCAGTACCAGCTTTAAGACATTCACCTTCGTTTTGGACCCGAGGGTAGGGGCCAAATCCTGCATCGGGGCCCAGATCCTCTTGTTTTGACTGGGACTCTAGCATTAGCCATTCAAGATCCTCAGATTCTGAGATCTTAAGTAAATGAGGGGGGCCTGAACCAATTTCCACGCAGTGCAGGAGGTCTGGTGGAAGTTCTACTTCCAGTTTAATACTTAGAAAGTGGGAGATATTGTCCGGATTAATATAAGTAATCCCGAGCCTGCCTAAATCCGTTAAGTACAGCAAATATTCCGGGAGGAGTGGATTGAGACAGATTCTGGAGATCACTTCGTCTTTGCTGCTGTGGCTGAAGCTCCCATATGAGTGATTGAAAATTCTTGGGGTCCGCTGGGAGCTGTGGTTATCCAGCAAATCGAGCCCCATCAAGTTCCCGTCCCCACTCAAAATGTATATGATGTGAGAAAATCCGCTTGGGGAAACCAAATCCTCAATCCATCCCCCAAGAGTATTCATCACCCACTCAAGCCTCCATTCTGATGTATTCAGAAGGAAAACCCGCTTGCTTTTAGTGATTCCCAGTAAATAGTAAACGGGCCCGAGCTTGCAGCCTTTTATGCTAAATATCACATCATTCTGGCCAGCCAAGTCACCCCCAAACCCTCCAATAGCGATACTTCTGACAATCTCAAGGTTGTTCTGGGAATCCAGGGCCAGCTCATGGATTTGACCATCCTGAGAAGCGTATATACCTTCATTGTCTACTCCAGAAACCAGTAGAGTCCAGAATTGAGTGGAGCGACTCTGACTCTGAAGGCTCCTACGGCTCTCTCTAAAAGAGGGAACTCCCTCTTTGATGGTCTTTTTAGAGACCTCCTGGGACTTCTTCGAACACGTGAAAATGCAGATCGATTTGGACACTCCAAGAAGAATTTCTTGCTCCAGGTCCAACATAGAGTTGATACTGCCTCCTCTAAGGAGATTGCCCCCCTCATCTTCGATTAAAGAAAGAACTCCTCCGTCCTCGATACTTAAAATAACCACCTGGCCACCCTTATAGCCAATAGCAAGTCTGCCGTGCTCCCTCAGCCTGCTGAAAGAGGTGATTTCCCTCTTGATTGGTCGATACCTCCTTTCTTGAAACTCTGGTCTTGTTCCTTTTAACAATCCGGAAATATCAATAAATAATATCTCCCCCGTGACGTCCCCGACAACAACTTCTCTCTCCAAATGAAGGATTGAATTTGCTCTTTCACTGCACTTTACACGATCTGAAAGCAGCCGGACGCCCAATTTCCTCTCTGATTCTTCAGGTTCGTCAAGCTGGAGCTCTTTCTCCAAATAGCCTGAGTTGTCCTGAATCAGACCCGGAGGCTTTTTAAGACTCTCCGATTGCTCAAAATGCCATTTCCACGCTGAGTCAACCTCCTCTTTTCTCTGGGTTTCCTTCTCCCTCAATAGCCAAAACCGGACTCTATTGTCACTGTGGGTACTTGAAATCACCAAATTCTCGTCCGCTGCTGTTCCCTGCGTCCCCCCTTGAGCCTTTGTCTTGGGCCCATCCCGAGAGTTCGGAATTCTAAAGACTGAGACTGCAATTGGTTTGCTCTTTACTCCACAGTAAACAGACCCCAGAATCCGGTTTTCCAAAACTGTACCCAAAATTAGGCTGTTCTTTGTTGAGTAGACATAAAGTCCATTAATCCTCTTTTTCTCCGCCCCATTCTCATCCTTTTCTCTCTCCCACCACTCCTCTATGGAAAGCGCACCAAGGCAGTACCAATTTGGAGCAGGAGCTATCAAAATCTGGTTCTCGGCCCGTCCGAAATCCATGTAAAAAGATACCTGCCAGACCCTGTTACTATTTATAAAAGTGTAGATACCGAAAAAATCCAAGCAGTAAGCGAGCTTCCCTTCCACCTCAAAACAAGGCTCCTAAGGCAGATCTTGCTTCCAGCCTACCTCCACGCCCAAATGATCGGAGTCTCCAAGTATCCAAATTCCGGCGGCCAGTCCTCTCGGCCGCCCGGAACTTCTCTTCCCGATTCAACCGCCTCCTCAATGCGTTCTCTACACAGCAGAGGCCTCTCAATGTCTCTCTTGCTTTTTTCCACTCCAGCCCTTACTTAATTCTGACCTCCATCTCCGTCAAATGCGCGCCAAGCTCCTATGCATAATACCGACTTCCACATGTAGGCGCCAACATCCGGAGTAGTAATTAATTGACAAGAAGAAAAGGTTCAGAAGGAGAAAATGTCAAAGCCAGATAGCCTGCCGATTTTCCAGTACAAAAACGAGTTGGTTTCTCTGGTGAAGGAGAACGACATTTCGGTCATTGTTGGAGAAACCGGGAGCGGAAAATCAACGCTTTTACCGGTGTTTCTTCTCGAGAATGGATTTTCTGAGGGAGGCAGAATAATCGCAGTAACTCAGCCGAGGCGGATCGCAGCGATTTCTCTGGCTGAGTACGTTGCAAGGATTCTTGGGACAAGAGTTGGAGGCAAAGTGGGCTATTCGGTGAGATTTCGCACGGAGACCTCAAGAAGCACCAGAATCAAGTACCTAACGGACGGAATGTTGATAAGAGAGTGCGTAACTCAAAGAGACAAAAGACCTTTTGAGGGGTACTCAGTGGTGATTTTAGATGAAGCCCACGAGAGGTCTATTCGAACTGACTTCCTCTTGGGAATCCTTAAGATGGAGCTCTCAAGGGGCAGCAAAATAAAGGTGGTGATCATGTCGGCGACCTTTCAAACCAGTAGCTTTGAAACCTTCTTCGAGTCTGGCTCTTTGGGGTCAAAGCTCAAAATTGGCACCTACTCTGTCCCTGGGAGACAGTTTCCTGTCAAAGTATTCTATTTGCCCCAGCCCGAGCTAGATTACTTGGAGGCGGTGATGATCACCGTGATGACAATCCACTTTACAAAGCCCAAAGACGGAGATATTTTGGTCTTTCTTCCGGGACAAGAGGATATTCTGCAGCTCTACTCAAACCTAACCAGCATTTCAAGAAGAATAGAAGCCTTGTATGACCAGAGCGGAGAACTGGCTTTTCACTTTGGGAAGCTCAAGCTTGAAAACATTCCGAGACTCAGACTCTTCGTGCAGTGCCTATACGCTTCCATGTCTTCTGAAGAGCAGGGAAAAGTCTTTAACTCTGTCCCGGAAAATTATAGAAAGGTAATCCTGGCTACCAACATTGCGGAAACTTCCGTTACCTTGCCAAATATCGCTTATGTTGTTGATTCTGGCCTCGAGAAGCTTAAGTTCTTCCAAAGTAACAGTAGCATTGATGCCCTGGTCACAAAACAAATCTCAAAGGCCTCTTCTATTCAGAGAGCCGGAAGAGCAGGTAGACTTAGGCCCGGAGAAGTGTATAGAATTTATACCCAAAGCAACTATTCGGAGTTTCCTCCCACCCAGGCCCCAGAGATCCTGAGAACCAGCCTTTCCGAGACCCTCCTTGAGCTTATTTACATTCTGGACAACTTTTCAGACCGACACCAGGATCCCAACAAAAATGCCGATAGCAATGCCCTCTTAAGCGACCAGCAACAAAACTCCGCAAAAAGAATCCTGGATTTCCCCTTTGTGAGCTATCCAACCAAGGACTCCGTTCTCTCTACACTCAAGTTCCTATATCGACTGGAAGCCTTGAATATAAACGGAGCCCTTACAGAGCTGGGAATAAAGCTCACAATGCTTCCCTTGCCTCCGATTCTGGGCAAGCTGGTGTACCACAGTGTTGAGTTCGGCTGTACAAGTGAAGCCCTTACTTTGGTATCCATGCTTTCGGCAGAGTGCTTCTTGGATTATTGCGGCGGCCAAGACGACCAGAGCAAGCTCCCCATGCTCCCGGACGAGGAGCCGAACAGCCCCCTTTCGAGAAAGAAGCGTCAAAGATACACAAACAAGTCTTCAAGAGATCTTTCCTACAAAAGTTACCTGAAGTCCACCATGGCCAGGTTTGGAGACCATGCCGGGCTGGTTGAGGCTTACAACACCTGGGCCTCTCTTCAAAGAAGCTCTCCGACCTCCAAAGATCGGCCCGCCTCCTTTTATTCCTCCAGAAGCAGTCCCGAACAGAGCAGCTTCTGCAGCTCCGTCGGGATTTCCCATATCAGCTTCCTGAGAGCCAAGTCCATCAGGGAACAGCTCACAGACGTTTCTAAGAAGGTTTTGGGGCTGAAGAGCATCAGCAGCTGCCTCCTGGGCCACTCTCTCTCAGACCAGCCTTCGGCTGCTGGCCCAACACAAGCTCCTGTCTCGCTGCCACCGCCAGTTCTGGGCTCAGCACCGGACTCCATCCCCACCTCTAATCCAGGCAATGAGAGGGACGCTTTTGGACAGGAAAACAAGTGGACTCCCCTGCTAAAGTGCCTGTCCAAAAGCTTCTGGCAAAATGTAGCCAGGCTTGACTCCGCGAACAACAAGCAGTACCTGACGGAAGTTACCAGGCAGTTCGTTAGTGTTCATCCTACAAGCAGCGTTTCCCACCTCAAGGAAAAACCAAGGTGGGTAGTATTTACGGACATTATACAGACGAAGAAAACTTATATCCGTGTGCTTTCCGCCATTAACCAACTTTGGCTTGGCGATTATTGCTCCAGGTGGTTCATCTCCGCCAACACCTCTTAGCCAAGCTCCAAACCTGGGATAAGAACTTTCTGTCTAGAGGAAGCCTGCACCGGAATGGAGTCCGGGCTCTTTACCCACCCCTCCGGAGGCATCTGTAATGTTGTGAATTTAGATATCATTAGTGCCTACATCTATTATTCGTAATTCTGCCTAGAGAGCAATCCCTTTTCTCATCTCCGCAATGTAGCAGCCAGCATTAGGCCAGAGAACCCGAGCTCGAGCCAGAGCCGGTAGTCCGAGTTTGGGTGAGAATCCAAGCCTTATGGAGAGAGACTGCCTCAAATTAACCCGGGCCCAAAAGGCCACCTTGGTCTCAAAGCCTGCCACTAGCCCAGCCATTTGTTCCTTGCCAAACTGCTCCCTCCTCCAGGCTCTTTTCCTGCAGAGTCTCTCCCCCCCCCAGTGAGCCCTTTCCTGTTAGATCCCTCCTCCCATATTCTGGATACACTCCATAGTCTAAAAAGTACCTATTTAAATACCCTAAAATTTGTACTTATACATTTGTTTATCTTAATATACACACCCCCAAAACAAAGGAAGCGAGAACGTATTTTACTTGAATTCAAATAAAAATAAAAAAAAAGCTTAATCAACCTAATAGCTTGAAAAGTCCTCATCAAACTCCAAAGGACATGTTGGGATTCTGTCATCCTGGACAAGTTCATCCACGTGCTTGATGTACTTAAACCCAGAAGGAATAAGAATGGGCCCGTCCTTAGTGAATTGAAGGGTCACAAACTGGCCGTGGTCGTTCTTAAGCCTCTGATATTTCCCGGAGTTCACAGCTGTGTGAATGTCTCTGTGCTCCTCCCTCGTGGATTGGACCTGAATTAGCAGAAACAAGGACTCTTGCAGCAGGGAATTCACTCTTAGAGCGAACTCCTCCTCGGCCAAGTTGCCCAGCTCTTCAATCGCGGATTCTGAAATTCCAGAATTGAACCAGTGAGAATCAAACTCCTCGTCAATAGTCTTCTTGGAAAATTTGCTTTTCAGTCTGGAAACCGTCAAGTTCCGAAGAAAGTGAAAATCTTCCGCCTGACCAGCCTTGATACGGTTCTGGTATGCAACAGTGAAGTTAGAAATGTAAAGGCCCAACTCATTTGCAGTGGCCTCCCATGATTCCAGCAAAATGCTCCACCTCTGGTAGCTTTCAAACCTTTGCAGTGACGTTTTAAGGCTCATACTGGAACTCGCCATGGCCAAAGACTCCTCTAACCACTTAAAATTGTAATAAGCATCGTTCAAATAGAGAATCCCAGTATTTATATCGTTGTTCTTGCCTCCAAAGTAAAAAACCACATCCAACAAAGCAACATTTGGACCGAAATTTTTGGAATCCGCTCCTACTTTAAAGACATGTCCGGGGCTTTTTTTCTGTTCGTAGTTCTCGTTTACTAGCTTTAGAAAATTCTCAATACTGGCCGGAGAAAGAATGCTATGGTTCCGATATGGCGACTGAGAGTCTCCAGGTAACTCCAAAAGTCTGGGATTGATGTAGTGGTAGAGCAGCCGCTTGTGCTTGGTTCCACGTACATCCTTAATCGGAAGGTCTTTCCTTTTAAAGAAAGCTAGGCACCCACTTCTGGAGGCTCTCGAACCAAACCTGCCGGAAAAGTCCTTTAGAGCATTTTCCAGGTCCATTCTATCCAGATTCCCAACAAAAAGCCCCTGAATGCATAGATTCTCCTTGAACAGTTTATATCGTCTGTAAAGGCCCAAGTAGGAAATATCATTCAATCCCGAAAGCCGCCTCTCGAGAGTTGGGAAATTCGGAATTGCCAATCTGGAAGAGAGCTCTTTGGCCTTTAGCACGGAATTCATCTTGAGTTTTCTGTTCATTAATTGGGCTCTATATCTAAGAACTGAGTCAAAGAAATAAGTCTCCGAAATAAGCTCATTGGAGTTCATAGTAGCGGATATAGACTCCAGGGCCGGGATAAGACTCGAGCTATATCCACTCAGGTACAGGTCCACACTACTAGAGATTGAGGAGAACTCGGACCCCGTTCTGGGCCTGATTGAAAGCCTTGAATCATTGATCAACGAAAAGTTTAGAATACTGTTGAGAGACATGACCAAAATCACGCTCAAAATGAGGTTCAAAACCGAAAAGGAGGTAGTTAGCAGACTCAGGCTTAGGACTCCTTTAAAGTAGGGCTGCCTACTGTCGTTCCTTGCTCTGTACCATATATTGACATTTTCGGAGGGAAAGATG
This sequence comes from Cryptosporidium felis, assembly GCA_014529505.1. NCBI lineage: Eukaryota > Apicomplexa > Conoidasida > Eucoccidiorida > Cryptosporidiidae > Cryptosporidium > Cryptosporidium felis. Next base: position 26,861 of record JABXOJ010000017.1, read on the forward strand.
CTAGTATTGTGGAAGTGCTTCAAGGAACCCTTATAATGGTGATGCAGGACGTTCTGTGGAAAGAACATATCTCCGCTGAGGTCAACACAAGATCTGTATGACCTCATCCCATGCAAAAAGTAGGAGATTGGCTTCGTAGTAAGCTTCAAACTCCCAACCTCCAGGAGCGTTCTGGGGTGAATGTCCTCACAGGAAAGGTCCAACAGGTTAAACTCGCGGGGAGTATAAGGGTTTACAAAGGGCCTGTGAAGGCCGTTTAGCAAGGCCAGAGGCTCCTTTGTCCTCTTAAGCTGCCACATAATATTGCTAGGGATTTTCCGGACAGTATAGTAGCATTTTAAAAACGGTTCTCTCCTTTGGAGGTACTCGCTTCTGAACTCTTTGGGCACCTTCTTGCACCCGTAACTACGAAAATTGCTGGGTCCCACGTCATCCAGTTCCTCTGAAACTCTCTGAACCCAATTGTTCTTTAAACCCAAGTCGATAGTCAAAGTCGAGGCTGTACCAGGCTCTGAAGTATATTCCTCCGTGTAAGTTTCTGTCTCCGTGATGTAATCTTCGTCTTCGTCCTCGTTCTCCTTTCTCAACAGTTGAAGGGTCTGAGCAAAGTTCGTGAAAATCAAAAGATTATCAAAGTTAAAATTTGAAAGCAAATTGTTGAACTCCTCCATAGAGAGGCCATTATCCTTGCAATATCGGCCAAGTCTGTGCCATTCTCCGTAATTAATCAGAGACTCAATCCTCTCGTGCAGATCCAACCGGAAATCCAGCAAGTCATAATTCATGTAACTTGCTATGCAGTGATTCCTAAGAAAGTCCATATATTCAGGCTCTATACCTGTATTACGTAACAGCAGGACCGAACTGTACAACAGCTCTAGAACCTCCTCAATTACAATCTTTTCACTCTCTGATCCAACATCAAACCAAATGAAAGAGAGAGTATCTGCATAGTACTCTACGCTGCAACTCAGAGAAAGAGGAAAGAGTGCGCTTTTTAGAGAGCCAGAGAACTCTCCACAAAAGTAGTACTTAACCAGATACTCAAAGAGTGGGTTGCGTCTGGATCCGATGTTGGCTCCATTCTGGAAGTCAAGTACAAAGACGAAGGAGACCTTGTTCAAAGTACTATCAAATTCAACTAGACTGCTTTTGAGTTGGTCACCGTACAAATGATTCAAACCCACCTTATACTTCACGTCCTTCATATTTAGTCCTAAGTCAGGTATATCTGAGAAGTACGTGGAAACGAGACTGTCGAGTCGGTCGAAAGGAAGAGAAGATTCAATGATGAGCTTCATCAACCCTGAACTGAAGAAGGTGGACTTGAACTTGTTGATTTCAAAGATAATATCAGAAACCTCGTAGTCGTGACTAGAGAGCAGATATCTCCGAGGCTCAGAGTCAATTATGGAATTCAGGATGGCTCTTCTCTGAAAGGAGTCGGAGCTCTGCCTGGCCTCATGGTCTTTTTTTAAGGTCTTCAGGCAGTTTTCCACTAACTCCCTTGGGTAATCCAAAATCCCAATTGAAAGCCTCACAAACTGCAAGTACTTATCCAAACAAGATGTATAAAAGACCCCTGAAAACTCGATTGTCGTTTCTGTTGAGCGAGGTACCCAGTAGTGAGCAAAACAGTTGCTTTCCCTCAGGGTTGGCCTGATTATTTTTTGAAACCCATTTTCTTCAGGAATATACTGCAAGGTACAGCTCAAAATCTTCGAAAGCCCTAGATACTCCTTTGGTTCATAAAAAGAACCCAGTTTCAGTCCGAAATTAACTCCGGACAGTTCTTTGTCCAAACCTGAAATCAAAACCACCTCAAGGGAATTGGACAAATAGTATCTCCGAGCCATAAGACCCGGGATCCCTTCACTTTCCATAGTCTATTCAGATCAAAAGGTTACTCCTCACCCGGTTTGTCCTCTTTTCATCTTTTTCCTTTCTACCTCCAAAAATGCATTTTTCTTTGCATCAGTATTTTTTGACCAGAAAAAAAAAAGCAAAGGGCCCGCTCAAACTTGTTTTTGGCACTAAGTTGGTACCTTAACAATAGTTTATAGGCGGATTCAAGGCGCATAGAGATAGTTGTAGCACAATAGGTAAATATTAATGAATACAATTATCTACACAAATAGATTTAAATGAAGGAATACTTATTTGCTGATAAATGGCATTGATTAAGGTACCTTTTTTCTCTGAATTTCTTCGCTTTCTTATGAGAATATAACTTTTTCTCAGATGTTTCAAGACTCGATTTAGTCGTCAGGAAGCTGCGTGAGTAGCTTCGTTACGCAAGAGAAAGTTGATATTTTCTTGTTTCTCGTTTAGTTTTACCCCATTTTTTGGGTTGTTTAATTAGGCTGCAATGAATTACCTGTGGAATCTTATATCTCCCAGTGTCCAATTTAAAACTGGAGGCATTTTTTCTCGGGTAGCACTTGATTAACTGATATTTCCCCAAGTCCTTCAGACCTTGAAAATTCAGTTGAAGGCCTGTGAACTTCACCTTCCCTATTTTGGAACCTTTTCGTTCGAAGGGTTGAGAGTACAACCGGGTTTTTAGATTTCAAAACCACATCTTCAGCTGGTATGGGTCGCTCATACAAATGCAGTCCAGCTTCAAGATACCATATTTATCCAAAGCTAGCGGTTGAGGTATGAAATTAAGAGGCTAGTTTCTCTACTTGGACTTACCTGGATCACACTGCTGCGAAAAAACGAGCCTATCATTTATAAGTTGAATAGAGGTAGTTTTCGAGCAGCAGGAACAGAGACACACGAGTAACAGTTCGCAAAGTGTATGAATATGGCTGTATAAAGAGCGTTTCTTATATGTTATAGTGATCAGATTAATTAGCTTCTTAGCCCCATATGCAGTGATAACATGGGAGTATACTTGAGTCCTTTGGCATGATAAAATCAAAATAATCAGACACAGCTGAACGATTCGCTCGTTTCGGAGGTTTGGATAGGTTACTCTCATGACTTCCCTGATAATCACCGGATTGTTGAGCTTAAAATCTTTAGATGTGGTTAATATTGCAGCATATAGTCCCAAAATGTTTTCAATCAGAAATGCGTCCCGGGATTTCTCTAACTTTGTCGTCGCCAAATCAAGAATTCCCATGTCTAAAAACTCTTTGCATATATCTAAATTCGTTCCAACCAAAAACCTCAAAGCTCCAAATCCCCAACCCTGAATATTTTCACCGATTTTTTCGCTGCTCAGATAATAAATAATTGTCTCGCCAACATTCGAGTTCACCCAAATCTATGCAACATTAAAGTTTAGTTTCGGTAGTTTTTCATATCAAAAAGGAGACCCAAATAAGCTTACAAGTCCGAAAGAACTGGGCTAGAACATAGAACTTACCTTTGACACCTTGGTCGAGTCTGACGAGGAAACAAATATTAACTTGAATATTGCTGTCAAAATAGAAATATTGGCAGAAACAGCCAAATCCATTTGTTTCAGCCTTAAAAGTAGATCCAGTATTTGAGGTAGTATCTAGGAGGGGAAAAAAATTAACTTTATTTTGGAAATAAAGAATTTAACTTACCTTTGGAACGATGCTTTCCGAAACTCCATCATTAAACATAATGTGGATTAATAAAAAAATACACACCAAGACAATGTCTGGACTTCCCAAATGATTGCCAACAGTATTCGAAAGTATTTCAGCAGCCCCAGATTCACACATGTGCTTTCTTATCATTAGATTCCCGTCCAGAGGATCCAATAACTCCATAATTTCAATTAGTCGCGATAAAAGATAGATCGTGTCTACTTCAGACCTTAGTTGCCTCAACATTGAAATAATCCAAATTGCGTGCATTTCCTCCACTTGAGATTGAAGAAGTTCCCATTGTGAAGGTGACTGCTCTCTCAGTTTTTTCTTAGAGTATTTCTCCACTAAGTCCAAGTAAGGATCTAAATTTCCATATGAGCCACCAAATTTATGTAGCCCGCGAGAAAAGCTCAGCGTTATCCCCTCTTTTTTGACCTTTTTCTTCTCAAATGCATTTACATCCTTTGTCACACAACATCCCATTATCTTACCTCCTCATACCATAATAACCAATGTGCATCAGCTAGTACTTCAGAGAGTTGACCCACTATTCCTAGCCAAGGAAGCTCCTTAATTAGTAATTTTACTCAGTGATTTTTTTCTGAAGCATTTTATTTATTTAAATTGTCAAGGTTGACTTTGAAATAATGTTTGCCACATGTAACCCCACAAATGGAGCCCGCAATTTTGGAAATTAATGCTAAATTACCAAGTGGAATGTAAATTAGGAGAGAATCTGGCCTTTGAAGATTTAAATAAGAGAATTGGTTCCAGGTATTATTTTCCAATTTTATTTTATAGAAAGGAGCTTGCGTTTTCTCTGTGATTTCCGAATAAGGAGCTTGAGTCAAGGGTTACAACTATTCTTTCTAACGCACCAATGCATACGTGAATTTTCAATTTATTTCCGAGTAATCAAAGGAAGAGTAGAGGTTATAAGCAATCTGTCGACATGGATAAAAATCACTTGTTGAGTTTTTTAATCCGTTTTTTTTTTCGTGATTCTTTGGTATTTTGGTGTTAATAACATTTCTTTAGTACCATTGGGAATATAACTTTATCCGATTTTATAAAATTATAATCGCAAAAGTGTAGTAACTTTCGTGATTCAGGTTATTGTTATCGAAATTAGATGGTTATTTGAAATACAAATGAAATTACTGAACTTAATTTCCCTTGTATATTTGGTGTTAACTTTATTTTCCAATTTTTCTCAGCAGTATAAAGCCGCATTCAACGTTTCTTTAATTAAATCCAGGATTTCACCTGAGTTAAGCATTGAGAGTAGAGGAAAAAGCACAGAGAAAACTCAAGATGAGGAAAGCAGAGATTGTTTAGTCAACTCAACGTGCTCAGATACCTCAAATTGTTTAGAGAATACGCCTCCGTATTCTTCGAGAACCGACCTTGAAGACTCGTCAGTCCGAAGTGAGAAAGATTTGGGTTCTAGAAAAGTAATTTCGGAAGAAATCTTAGAAAGCAGTACTGGAAATATTGAGAGTGGCGAAGAGAATGATGAAGAAAAGGGAAAAGAAAGCCTACACTTTAATTCTCATAGATGTTTACTTATTTTAGCTTTTGAAATCGAATTCTTAGAAAACCCAGTACTCAATGATTCCGGAATAGTCAAATACATCAGAGAAATTGAAGTTAATAGTGAGGGAGTTACTATCAACAAACCTAAATTGTCTGAGGATGTTGATAAGTTTAAAATTTTGGAGTTAGAGACAAAGAATAAGAAAATGGAGGAAATTATTAGTTTCATGAAACAGATTCTTCATACATGCAACTTTATTGAATCTCAAGAGTCTATGGAAGAGTTCAAGGACGAAATCTTGGGAATCATTGAAGCTGTGGAAGAGAAAATCCGGAAGATTGACTCTAAACTTGAGAAGTTGATGATATTAACGGACAAAAAGAGTTCAAAGTTCCATCTGGATAGTTACCAGAAAAATATGATTTCAAAAAGTAAGCTTCAAGGCAAGAAAAGCGCATTCACCTTAGCCCTCACGTCATTCAAAAGAATTGAAGACTATTGGATTCATCTCGAGAATATGTATACTCTAGATTAGCAAAGAATTTTTTAGGGATCAAGTACATGTCCCTTGTTTCAGCTTTTCACTTAGTATCCAGTTAAGTCACTTCTCCGCATAACGCCTTCCTCCCTTCCCTCTATATACACCTATATCTATATCTTCACTACCCATATAGGCCGTGCATGCAAACTGGACTCTAGGTGTTCTTTCGCGCCATTTACAGGGAGTAATTTGTCCGCAGTTGGCGCTAAGTTTTTACATGAGGGTAATAAATTCTAAGTTACCCACTGCATAACCTAATGAGAATTGCAAAGAAGAAGTAAAACAATAGAAATAGAACATAGTTTCTCGATGAATTGAATACTCTTCTTTGTAATTTTTAACTATAGTTATGGCAACAGGAGGGTCAGGTAGATAAGAGTTAAGGAAACTTCATTAAAAAACTATTTTCGCGGAAGCCTGGCTTGGCTTGTTCAAGCAAATTAGGATCCAAAAGTGTCTCGAGATGATTCATGATATTCTGCTTTCCCTGACTGGATCAGTCGGGGAGAAGTTTGAACTGGAGCCCGTGGAGTTTTCGAGTAACTCCATTTCGCTTTACAGCTATAAGTTTACTCTGAAACTTAAGTCCAGTTTGCAGGAGTGTCTTTCTGAAACTGAGAAGAGGCTTGTGGAAAGAATTTTGGAGATCTCCAGCCACTTCTACTCCGTGAATGAGTTTGTTAGAAGTGTTCAGAGCTCTGTGTATGTCAGACAAAAAAGTTTTTCTTTACAGTCCCAGGTTAATAATACTAATGACCGTTCCGTAGTGAGGGTAGGTCTAAAAAAGAGGCTGCTCAGAATTAACCCAGTTGGTTTATACATACAAGCAGTCTCTGGTTGCATGCAAGAGTACATTCTAAGGTTTCTGCAGAAGGTTAGCCAGCTCGAACTCGAGGTTTTTGAGAATCCAAGTCTGCCTCTCACCTTTATTTTGGCCTCCATCTCCAAGCCTGGAAGGATTTTGGAGCAATTTATGACTTTCATTGACGAGTGGTACAGCCTGGCTCTAGGTTCAAGACTGGATTCCACATCCAGATTTTCGTTTTCAAGCATGGTTGTTACTCTAGAAAGAAGTGATAATGCTTATGAAATCTATATAAGTATTCCTTGTGGCTATATCTTGGACTTTTTCTACATGGGCACAACCGCAGGGGATAACCTTCAAGAAGCGATTAGTCGAAACTTCCTCCTAGTTTGTAGCAGAGTATTTTGCTACCAAATGATCAACTGGGTTGTTTTGGGAAAGCTCGTTGATCCTTTTGAGGAGTTCGTTGTCGGCAGGTTCTCAATAGCAGCTGTGATGGATTCGGAAAGCTCTTTAGAAGAGACTCCGGACAATCTGCAATTACTTCCAAATGACAGGTAAGTTGGAAGAAATTGGAATTACATCCAAAAATCGGGTAAAATTTTTAACTTTCTTCACTGTTTTGCTTGGGATTAATTCAGCTGTTTTGAGGCTCTAGACATCGAAGAGGACTGGAACAATCTCCTTTGTGAAGAAGAGGCCACACATTGCGGGATTTTTGAATGGGAGGGACTTTTTTATGTTAGATTTGAGTCATTTACCAAGAAGTTCCTTCCTATAAAGCTCTTGTACAAGATATTTGGAGTCGGAAAAATCGTAAGTTTACTTGGAGAGCAAAAAGTCTCTGAAAAGGTGAGGAGACTTTGGACCAATATTGACGAGCATTAACTCCATTTTAGAGTAGACTACTAAACAGATTTAAGGGCCGGGAAAATAGCAATGTGAAGATCGAATTTGCAACTGAGGACTTCCTGGAAGAGATATCCACGGTTTTAAACGAGGCCTTTCTCCAGCTGCAATCTCATCTAGAGGGGTTTCTAGAAGGACTCAGAAAGCGGACCTCATCACTCATGTTTGAGTCTGTCAAATCTGGAGGTCTCTTTCCCGGACTCCAGAACCAGCTAAGGGAGGACCCATTCAGACGGAGCGTCCAACTAATGAGAAATCTCTACTTACTCGGAAGTGGCGAGGTCTTTCTTCAGCTGGATAATTCTCTATTTGAAAATTTCCTAGGTAGAAGCCTTTCTCGCTCATACTTGAGCATTTCTGAACAGTTCAACTTTATTTCAAGCACCTGGAAAGATCTCCTTACCTCCTTTAGAATTGGTAGCTACTGCGACAATAGAGTCTCCAGCTTGGAGTTGCCTGAGTGTCGGATCTCCATTTGTTGCGACACCTTTGATTTGTTTAACTTCAATATACATGAGACGGAGCTAATTGACTCTTTGAATTGCCAAGTCTCCGGCTCTAACACTCTCATCTTGGCTGGAGGTCCGGAACCAATCACGAAAGGGGTCCTGGGATCCACACAAGCCAACAAAAAAGAGTCAGATGAAGGAGATGGAGGCCAGAGTATGGAATTTGACCACGCTCACGATATGACGAAGATCGCAGCAATTTGTAGAATAAAGTGGCCAATTCGGATTATTGATGGCTTTAACCACGTTTTAGAATGCGTTTCTACAGTGAATACCACTTCTTCGCTACTGTTTTCCGCTTGTGGGAATCTCCCACTTGGAGATAGCCTTCTAGGAGACTTTCAGGACGACAACCCACAACACCAAAGAGAGTTTTTGAGGTTTACCTGGAGCTTTCAGTACAAGGATAAAATGAAACAGAAAATTGAATTCAACGTGAGACTTTATTGGCACACTGAACATTTAAAGTCGTTACTAGGGACCGAAAAGAGCTGTTCCCTTCTGAAGTCCAGCCACATAGAGGTTCCAAATCCCTTTGTGAGTCCCAAAGACTCAGACCTGTACTCCTACAGACTAAGAATACTGTTCAAACAGTCTAACATTGCTTTGTACATGGAGCCTTTGAGAAGTATCCAGACGACAGGAGTGAATTCCCTGTTTGCAAGACCAACGCAAGCCCTGAATATCCAGCACATAAACATTGACATTTGTCTTCCTCTATTGACCTCCTCGTGCTACATTCACTTACTGAGACATCTAACTGGTGAGACACTCCAAAAAAAAGAACTTAGGGTAACTAAATGGTGTCATATAAGTGCAGCAGGTAGTTCTGATGTGATTTCCCAGCTTTGTCTCTCCAGTTGTGCCAATGACTCTGGTTCAGGTTCCGGTCTCAGCTCAGGTTCCAATGCGAGCTACAACTTCAACTTGTTAAAGGGCGTATCTTTGAATCCGTTCATTTCGGGAATAAACTTTGAGGGCCACGTATTTAGACTAAGGATAGTCCAAAACTTTCCTTGGCCTCTGGCTCTTCTCTTCACTAAGAGAAACATGGAGCTTTACTATAATCTATTTGACTTCTACTGGCTTTTTTTCAGAACCTTTAACGGGCTTGAGAGAGTCTGGAGAGAGGCTTTTAATTTGAGATATTGCAACAGGAGGATGCCCTTCTCACCATTTTACATGGGACATGGTGTGGCTCACCACTGGAACTATATGTTTTATTGTAGATGGGTGCTTCAGGTAACAATTGGGGAGATCTACTCATTCTTTCAGCGGTTTGTGGTTGAACAAGTATTTGAGAGTTTTCTGGGGAAAGTTGAGGATGAAGAAGACTTTGAGAGCATTATCCAGAGACACGGGGATCTGGTCCATTCCTTGACCTTGAAGTCTGGCCTCCTTTTGCCATCAGTCTTGAGTCCCCTCACCTCGATTTTGGTTCTTACAAGCGAATGGAGTCTTTCGCTATTTGAAGAGATCTCAAGATGGAATAAGGTTTGTGAGGCTACTGAAAATGGTGACTACTTTTCTTCTAGAGCCACTGAAGGGGGTGGCTTCCCTTGGAGAGCCCCCGAATGGGAAGCTACGATTCATAAGACTGTCAGGTTTATGAATAATTTCGTCTTGTTGTGGGACAGTTTCTGCTCGGAAATATCCATAGTCTCAAACAACATCCAGTACCAACACTTCAGCTTTCTTCTCTCCACTTTTAATAATAACAGGTGGAGCATTGATATCCCAGAACTTGACCGTGAACCAGGAGAAGATAGGAACAGATCGGTTGGGAGAAAGACTGAGATTCTTGATGGGGATTCTCCCAAGAATTTCAGAGGCCTGAGCCCGGTTTGGGAGGATAAATATCCGAGAATCCACAACAAAGGAAGGGTCTCGTTTCTTCCCAGAGACAGCTTTAATGAAGCAGACCTGAGCAGGGGCATGGAAGAGAGTTCAGGCTCAGAGGGGGATTTCAGCAATGAGCTTTTTAACAGTCAAGATGAACTTGAAAACGAGCTGGAGGAGGAGGACAGTTCCGAAGACTACTACCATTGCGGTCACAGCCGCGACCATTTTCTCTACCCCAGCAAGGGCAGGAGTCTCGACTTCAGGAGCGATGAGGAAAACCTCAACAAAAGCAATTCAAATGTAACATTCGCAACACCCCTTCCGGTAGAGAATCCTAACCTCGTTGATAGCCTGACTCTCAAGTTCAGCGGAGCATCGCTTAGAGACTTCGGAAAGTACTGACAGAAGAAGTAGGCTCCGGAAAACCCCGAACTCTGTTCTCTTAACTCACTCCCTGAGTCTTTAAATCTGCAAAATTTTAAAATTCAAGATCTGCACGAGTTGGCGCCAAAGTTGAATTCCGGTATACTGGTACCGAGAAATTAAACAGTGATTGAGGGGGTGGGGGGAGAAGATATGAGTGAAAAATTACAGTAAGGGGGAATTGAAAAATAAGAGGAAGAGCAGGGAGGAGATTTAATACGATAATTGTACCTGCAGTTCTTGTTGCAATAGTCAAAGCAGAAACAACTGAGGTGGGAGAGGTGGCTGCTGCTTTACATTTGGGAGCTGGTGGCAACGGATCGAATCGAGATAGTATTCACGCCCTTCCAATTGCAAAGCGATTGTGTGGGTTTCAAGTTTCACAGAAGTACCGGGAGAAACTGAAAATACCGGAGGTCCAGTTCGAGAGGCGTCTTTAGGATTTTGGTGGGGTCTGCTAGGGTCAGAGAAGAGAAAGAAGAAATGAGTGATAGAAGATATTTTCAGGGATCCAAAAGGGGGGAGCTCCAGGAGCTCAGAGATGAGCTACACTCCTCCAGCAAGGAAAAAAAAAAGGAGGCCGTAAAGAAGGTCATTGCAGCAATGACTGTCGGGAAGGATGTTTCTTCGTTGTTTCCGGATGTGTTGAACTGCATGCAGACGGGCTGCATTGAGTTGAAGAAGCTGGTTTATCTTTATATAATTAATTACGCCAAGGTACAGCCGGAGCTGGCGATTTTGGCAGTAAATACCTTTTTCAAGGACTCCATGGACCCGAATCCCCTAATTAGAGCATTGGCGATTCGAACTATGGGCTACATAAGACTAGAACAAATAACAGAGTACCTGGTGGAGCCTTTGAGGAGGTCCTGCTCTGATTCGGATCCCTATGTAAGGAAAACCGCCGCGATTTGCATTGCAAAACTATATGACATTTCACCGGGTCTAATGGAGGAGCAGGGGTTTTTTGGCTTACTGAAAGAGATGCTCAAGGACAAGAACGCCGTGGTGGTATCAAATGCCGTGGCCAGTCTACTGGAGATATACGAGACGAGCATGAACAAGGGAAACCAGCTGGACTCTCTGCAATCAGTTGAGGGACTTAATGACGAGGATCAAAAAGTGTTCTACAGACTGGTTTTCAGCGAAGTTGAAAAACACCAAATCCTCCAGGCTCTTAATGAGTGTACGGAGTGGGGCCAGATTTACATATTAAACGCTGTAGCGGAGTGGAAGGTCTCATCTGAAAAGGAGAGTGAGAAAATCATTGATAGACTTACATCTAGACTCTCTCATGCCAACCCAGCCGTTGTTCTCTCCACGGTGAGAGCAGTGCTGAATCTACTCAGGAATCTCGAGGCCAACCAGCAGTTCTGTTCCGGAATCATTCGCAAACTCAAACCTCCCCTCGTGACTTTGCTCACAAACTCTCCCCCGGAGATACAGTACGTAGTTTTGAGAAGCGTTCAGTTGATAGTCCAGTCCAATCCTGGATTCTTCGAGTCTGAGATTAAGCTCTTTTATTGCAAATACAGAGACCCGGTCTACGTCAAGATCGAGAAGCTTAATCTTCTGTACAGAATGGCCTCGGCCGAAACGGCTATGAGCCTGCTTAAGGAGCTGAAGGAGTACAGCACTGACACCAATATCGAGTTTTCCAGAAGCGCAATCAAGGTAATTGCTCTAATCTCCATAAAATTCCGCGAAGCTGCCTCTTCCTACTGCCAGGTTTTGACAGACCTGATTGGCTCCTCGAGACAAGACCACATCATCCAAGAGGGAGTTGTCGCTCTTAGGGACATCCTGAGGTCCCATCCACAGCTCTCTTCCAGCGTAGTTTCGGTGCTTTTGGAGGTTTCTGAGTGCATAATGGAACCCGAGTCGAGGTCTGCCTTCATTTGGATCATTGGGGAGGTTTACGAGTTTGTGCAGGGCTCGACCGCCAGTTCAAACAACGAAACCTTCAACGGCTTTTTACAATACTTTGTGGATGTATTTCTTGATGAAGCAGTGCCGGTGCAGCTGCAAATCCTCACCACAGTCGTCAAATGTTTTCTGAAGGCTCCCATCCACAATCAGCAGCTCGTTACTGACATTTTCCGACTTGCCACCACCAATGCCGAGAATCCGGATGTCAGAGACCGGGCTTTTATTTACTGGAGACTCCTTTCCACAAATCCGGAGGAAACCAGAAGAGTGGTTCTGGGCCAGAGAGCTTCCCTCTCCGGGGAAAATTTTGACTTTGAGCCCAAACTTCTGGAGAAGCTGATTGGAAATCTCGGACTGGTTTCCTCCGTCTTCCAAAAGCCCCCAGGCTCCTTTGTCGATCTCTCGGGGCGAAGTGCGAGCCCTTTGGCCGAGCCTCCGGATGAAACCCAGGTAAATTCCGTCATGAGCTCGGGTTCAGAGCCGTCCAACTTCGAGTCCGGACCCTATAACAGAGATTCTAACTTTTCTGTTAGCCGCACCAACACAAACGAGCTAATAAATGTAGACGATTTAATTTCCTTCAATTCTAGTTCTGGTCCCAGTTTTGGCTCTAATCCCATCTTTGGGTCGGACCCCAATTCTGGAAGCAAAGGCTACAGCGTTACACAAGGCCCGGCTGGGAGCCAGGCTCAGACTCGGGCCCGCAGCTCGGAGCTCTTGGAGTTTGGTCTGCCGGCTTCCAACGCGAGCACTCTCGGTCAGAGCCAGGTGGGGATTCCCGGAGATGGGACGGGGAACTCCCGGTCTACTGGAAACGCGGCCAGTCTGGTGGACGATTTGCTGTCCCTCTGAGACCTCGCAAATCAGCCGGTTTCAGTTCAGTGCAGCGTGGCCATTTCCGCCAGAGCATTTACCTTCCCAGAGTAACAGCAATAGTTTATAAGTTTAGTTATCGATTTGCACATTCTCCTCTATCCGCCTCTACATGTTTTCTCTCCGCTGGCTCTCTTTCTTTCTGTGTGGACTACCTCCAGCCGCTGCTGCTATCAGTATTGTTACTACGACCGTTGCATTCATTTTCACTTTGCTCCTTATCCAGGCCCAAAAAGGCCACAAAGTCTCTAACGTCCTCAATAGTGATTGTGTTTTTGTCTTGCTCATTACTCATCTTTTTTTTGAGAAACTCGATAAACTTGTCAGCAAACTCTCTATAGCCTTGGGCAAGGTTAATCTTCTTTTCATGAGGGAGAGAGTTAAAGATGTTTACTAGGTTTCCTCCGGACTCTCCTGATTCACTTTCTTCTGAACCACTGAAGTTGAGCAAATCTCCTTCCAGGATTTCCTGCAGAGTGACTGTATTCTCATTCTCCGGATGTTCCGACTCATGGGTATCCTCGATCTCCTTAAATTTCTCAGCCTCTTCTTTGGTTTTGCAGAATTTTAGAGAAATCCCATTGTAGCTGGGGTGTACCACCCTTTCTCCACTCTCGAAAATCACCTTGGTGCTGTCCGAGTTGAATCCTTCTCTTTCTTCATATTTGAGCTTTGGTTACAAAGTTAATGGAAAATTTCAAGGATCCTTTTTTGGATTGAAGCGGCCAATCCCCAAACACTTACCTGAAATAGTCTCCTGCCCTTGGGATCTCTTTCTTCGGTCTCAGTCATCAAGACTGTTGCCGGCCACCACACAACCTCTTCCTGAAGGTTGTCCTCTTCTCCGAGATCACAGCTCTCGGGACCTATTATCCACTGGAATTCCAAAACAAAAAAGAATACAGATGTTTTTGTAGAAAGCAGATTTAAGAAACTTACCCTTACATAAATTGTCTGACCAATATTAATACCATAGGAGGCTTTTAAGATTGCTATGTCGCAAAAGTCTCTTATGTCACTCATTCTGCTTCAGGTATCCATCCAGGTCCAAGAACACACCAAATTCTCCAGGAATCACCACTATGAATATAAATATCTGTCCTAGTGGGCTATTTAGGCAACCCTTAAAGTTTATAAGGTGACTTGGTCGTCTTTTACTTGGTCTTTTCCACCGCTCAAAAAATAATCGGAAAAATAAACCTTCAATTTGCAAGTAATAGGGGGGAAATTTTTCCTCTAGTTGTTAAAGCCCAATTTTCTTTTTTTTTTTTACAGGAAAACACAGAATGAAGTGAAAATAAGAATTCTATTGTACGAGTTAAATACTTGAAATAAACTCCAGAGAAAAAATTCCAGGTAGTCAGCAAACTCAGTCTCTAATAGCGGGACCTCGACTCTGGAGAAGGTGAGGATTTTAGAGTGATTAGATTCAATTTAGTGCCGGAGAATTAGTTAGGGCGAGAAGAAAGAAAGGCAGGGCACTATATGGAAAGAGTAATATTCGATCTGATTGGGCGCCATAAGATGAAGTTCAAGGTCACAATATGGCAGGCCGAGTCAATAAACGGAGCTTTTCGAGATAATAATGCGAATAGAAAAATTGATAATAATAGGGAAAGTTTGTTTCTCTGATCAAGATACATATATTTCCTCTTCCTAACCCGAGCCTTTAATTTCGGTACCCTAAATTTGGCGCCAAGCTCTATTAGATAAGTTTGCAAGAGGAGTTGGCGGATCAGAAAATAGATTTGTGGAAACCAAATAAAAGAGAAAAAAGGAAAAAAGGAGAGGAAGACTGCAGGAAGTTTCACGGGTTGAGCGCTTCTTGGGAGCTCATTCTGAGAAGCGGAAGCGAGAGAAAGAGTTTGGTAGTCAAAGTATATGGAGTTTAATTTACATTTTTCAAGAAGAGGAGGAAATGAAGAGAACTACCTGGTTGCAAGAGAGTTTCAGGGTTGTTCATCTGGATACCCAGTTTCGGGGTACCAGGGAGGTATTGAGGGTTTCGGGAGGCCTTATACTCCTTTGAGAGACATAACTGGGAGTATCTTTGGAAGTTTGGTAAGAGAGTCTCAGTTGAGGTCATTACAAAGGTCAGGCGGTTCAGTTGGAGAGAGGAGCTCGGTTTTAAATCGCAGCCCAGTTAACTTGGTTGGAGGGGGTTCGGAAAGCAGGTTTTTTGGAGGGAGGCCTACGGGTGGGTATGCAGTAGGAGGCGCCCGAAGTGCCGACTTGAGGACATTTAACAGGTCACTTTCCATGAGCAGTCCGGACTTGAACTTGAGCGGCGGTTTTTTTTCGGGAATTGGAGGAGGCACGGAGGAGGCTGTGGAGAATAACAGCAGCTACTTGAATAGAAGTAGAAGCTTTGCAGATAGGATTTTGGAGCAGTTCGAGACTGTGGAGAGGGAGCATAATCGCTTGGCAGAAAGGATTAATAGGAGTCGGTCGATTTATGAGCAGATACAGAGAAATGGAGTGGAGGCGGAGCAGTTATTTAACAGCATTTCCGGTGGAATGGAGAGGAGACACACCACAGGGAGAGATGCCTCCGCTGGAGACTTTGGGACCAGAACTGCCAGGCCCGTTTTTGGTGTCACCAACTCTTCTCAAAGAAGTCGCTATTCTGGAGACAGAGCTACGTTTGGTCCTTTGGGTAACTGCCATTTCGGAACAGTCGGTATTCACGAGGTTGAACCTACTACTGATTATGATGATGAAAGCGGCCATGAGAATGACGTTATAGAAGTCATTCATGTAGATGACGAGGACTTTTCTGAGATGATGGCTAGGAGAAGCGCAGATATTAGGAACAGGTCGTTAGTTATAGAGCGAGAGGAGATAAGTTTTGAGGATAGCCTGGATGAGGAGGAATACGAGGACCAGGAAGATAACCAGGAGAGTCAAGGGGAGGAGGAAATTATTGAGGGCGGAGATGATGGTTTTAATGGCGTGACTGATCACATTAGGAACAGAATTGATTCTGTTCATAATGAGCTTTCTGGGGTACCTATTGAGATTCAGAATGCACTTCCGGTTTCCAGGTTTGATCATTCTAGATCACATAATTTGGATGATGATAAGAAGATGTGTTTGATTTGTTTGGATGAATTTAAAGACAAGCAGGAAATTTTATGGCTCCCGTGCACTCACTGTTTCTGCAAAGATTGCATAGTCTCTTGGTTCGAGAGAGGTACAGTCTGTCCTATCTGTAAGGACGACCTGATGGCTCACTTTGAGTAGAGAACAATAGACGTACTTAAGTTTTAAACATTGAGAACTTTTCTAATATAACTAATTTTACAGGTAATGGCCTTTTTTTTCTATTCAAAACCCTTAATCCTAAATGGAAGGTTTCTTATGAGATAGCTTTTAAGTGAGACAGGATCTAACAGGAGAGAAACCCAGACGTCGGACCCAAATAGGTTAATAGTCTCATAATATGTTTCCAGCTCTTTTTCAAGCCTTCCTTCGCCCTTGGGTCCCCCATTTTTCTTGGGGTAGGAACTAGAAAGATAAGGTCCTTTAATAGTTTGGATAATTCTCGTGGAAATCAAAACTCGAGTCATCTTCTTGGTAATTTCGGTATCCATGCACTCTGAATAAAATTGTCCCGCCAATGAAAGTAGAGTCGACATCCTTTTTTCAATTTTGAGGAGAGAAACAAAGTTCTCATTAACGGAGCTCATCTCAAGTAGAGAGGTTTCTGCATCATATATTTCTTCCTGTCTGTGTTTCTGTTCAAGCTCCAGGATCAGAGAAGCCAAAAATACTTTATATACAAGGGGCAAAGTCTCTATTAGGTTCATTGAAATGTTGTTCAGCATAACTTCCTTGCAAGCTGCCTGGACATGTGGGATCTGCACTTTGAGCTTCCTGGAGTTTCTTTTCTTTGATTGCTCGAATTCTGACCTGCAGATTTCCCACGCCCTGTGAAGCACTTGGAGAGCTCTTCTTACGTCCGAAGATTGTTGGGACACTCTTCTGGCACAAAACTCCACAGCTTTCTCGCAAAACAGCGATTCAGAGTCATCCCTGGGAATCAGATTCTTGTTTCTGTTTTTAACCCTTGGACTTGACCTCCTACTGGATTCAAGAGAGGCCTTCTGAACATCACCGCCCTGTTCTTCAACATCTCTCTTAAAGTGTTTAACTCTTTCATTCAGAATTTTCACCATGTCGTCCACAGAAAACGGAGTGAAGTTAACTCGGGCATACCCACATCTGGAAGTGCATCTCGGGATAAGTCTCTCGGGAAGGTCCATAGTATTGGCTATGGCAATAATAATGAGCTTGGTGTTTTGCTGAAAGGGCCAGTCTATCAGGGCATAAAGGAGGGAGGTGTTGGACTCCGAAGAAGAGCTGCCGCCCTTTTGGAGCCAGTCTATCTCGTCGACTACTAAAATGGTAATGGGGCTTCCATTTGCTTTGAGATATTTATCCAGTGAGGAGTAACAGGCCTCTTTACTTGGGGCCCAGGTATCTGCTCCGTTCAGCTTCTGGAGGAAAGTTCTGTAAAAATGGTCTGGGCTGCTTAGATGTAGAGCATTAATATAGCAAACCGAAATCTTATTTGCATTTTTCTGACTTAAGTTGATCTCATTCTCGAGCATTTCTAGAGTATTAAGCACTGTAGCGGTTTTACCAGTACCTGGTAAACCTGCAATGAAGAGAACTCCTCCTCCTTCACTCAAAATTGAAGTCTTTAGGATCTGGGTGATTTCCTCATGCTCTTTTTCCCTACATGGAAGAATTTTCTTGGGTCTTTTTGACCAATGTAAGTCATTAGATCCTTTTTCCAGGCCTAAGTCAGGGAGATCCACGCCCAGAGGGTTAGAGAAAGTAGGACTGGTTGAAAGCTTTGTCTCAAAATGGTTTACATAGTACCCAAAGTAACTGCTGCACCTTGAAAGTAGGTAGGATGTATTTCTTCTCTCACTAATGGGGACGATTGTACCCGTATCAGTTAGTACAATGAACAAAGCCAGGTAGTTATCGGAAACCTCTATTGAAAAAGATGGAAGGTCTTGATTAAACTCCTGGATGTATTGGCTGAGCCTTTGGTCGTGGAATTTAATGGCTTTTTGCGGCTTTTCTTCTGAGTTTTCTCCAAGGGGGTCACCACAACTCTGGGGACCGGAATACAAACCTAGATAGTCCCTGGTCCACTTCAAATAGTCCCTTTTAATGTTCCAAATCCGAATCATTCTTTTGATTACACTAGCCTCCAAAACTTCGCATTTGTCACTTTCCAGAAACTCTTCTTCAAAGAGAAACAATTCGTCCGGGAGCTTCGACTTGTCGATAATCTTTCCCAAGTTTAGTAGGTCATTTTCTGAGTAAAACCACCTCAGCTCGACTCCTTGGAGGTTTTTTTCTGGATCATACAGAAAGGCAGTTATTTGAGCAGGCCTTTCTCCTCCACCAGAAAGATATACCATTACATGGTCTCCTACGGTGAAAACATCCCTTTCTCCATCATTCTCAATCACCAAATGTACGTAGAGGTGATATCCCTGGGGCGTTACTATTGGAGACTGTAAAAACTCTGCATCGAAAGGGTGATTCTCGTAGGATTGCTCGTATTTAGTCTTTCTAGTTTGTCTCCTTGTTTTTACCCCGGGGTTTTCCTCATTCAAGATCTTCCTTTTCTTTCCTCCGGAAATCCTGTTTTTACTGCACATAGCATTTTCATTTAGTTCGGCATTCAAGTAGTTTGTATTAAGCATATATCGTTTTTCATTTCTTTTATTGCTTCTGCCAACTATATTTGTGTTTTCAACTAATTTCGAGGATTGTAGTTTTGAACCTGTACTTTGTCTTAACTCAAAGCTGGTGATATTTCTGTTCACCACTGGCATGGGCTTCCTAAGCTATGAGGGTCAAAAGAGTTTTCTTATTTTGAAGGGGGGAAAGAACGCATTCAATTATAACTTTCTACTCCTGACTTGTTCTTAAGTAGGGACGAAGTTTCGCTGAATAAGTTGCTTGGTGTAATTCCAGGACCCAATTTATTTCTGTTTAATGGAAGGAAGAGACCTGTATTTTTGTTATTTCTCCAAACTTATTTCAATATTATTTTTTTTCCACAAGTAAACAAATATTTAAGGGGGTTAAAGTGGGGTTTCAATCACTAAAATGTCAACTTTTAACCCTTTAATACCTTTTGAAATGTGTATATTTCATGTGTGAACTAAAAAAAAATTAATCAAAAATACGGAATCAAACAAATTAACGATTCATAAGAGGGAGATTGCTATTATCACTTGTTACAAGATGTATAAAATAGTAGCAGAGAAGTTATTTGTTCAATAATTTCACTGCTCTTCAGTTGAAGTAAATTGAGTCCGAATTGAGACGTGATTATTCAAGTTTCTCAATAATTAAAGACAGTTTACAATAGAATAAAACAATTACATAAATGAGAGAGCGTATTTAAAAATTAAAGAAAAAAAGCGATTCCATTCTCTTATTTCCAATGATCCCCCGTGATCAATATTTTATCACGGAAGGGCGGGAAAATTGCCCGCCAAGTGTGTATTTGTGCAATATTTGCATCATTAATACATTAAGTATGAAAATTGGAACAAGTAGTGAGAGAAATTGGGATTCATGAAAATATCGTGAATAATAATATAAGAAAGCAAATAGTAGATAAAAACAAATTTATTAGTTGAGGCTGTTTACTAAATAATTGGTGAAGTTTTAGCAAGAAGCGGAAGGTTAAAAAGTATTGAGTTCCTGTAATAAAATAGGAATAAAGACCGTGTGATTTACTGAGAAAGAAGGTTATTTCAACATTTAAAAACATAACATAATATTTATGTACACAGCTACAAATAAATAATCCGATTTATATATAAATGTATGTGTAAATGCAAATAAATAAGTTTTCTCAGAAAAAGTATTCTGGAAATAATAACAGTTACAGGTTTTAGGTATATCTGATGTTTTAAATAAATAACAAGAAGGGTTGAATTAACGCGTTAAATTTCAAAACATTTTTAAATAAATTGTAAAAAGTAAAGCCCAAAATAGATAGCCTTTGACTTGGTAGAATGGGCCTTAAGAAGTTCAAAAATCCGCAAAATACCCTCAAGTGCTGTTTTGAGTGGTTCAAGACATTTAACATTGTGGAAAGTGGAGAAATAGTATGCGAGGATATTTATGATGTACTTATTCCAAGAAACTTGTTACTCTTCATCCAAGAGTTGTCACCAATGTTTTTTGCGGACTATGTATTGACAGATGAGCATTCAAAAGAATTATCAAAAGGCGTGCACTTTTTGATGGACGGAATAAATGACTACATGGATGGCAGATTTAGAGACGAAATTGATACTTTGGATTACGACTTGGTTGCTTCTGCAATAGAAAAGAAGGGTAGGGTGAACGTAGAGGCTTTGGGAGAATTATGCAGAATATGCGGTTTTGTTATTGTATTTGCAATTGAGAGTGAATACAATGAGAGTGTAATCAGTAACATGATGGTTTTAAGCGAGGATACTCAAATAGAACTTCAACATATGATTCAGGTTACTGGCGAATTTGCAGATGAGGAGGAAGATGATGATCAGGAAGGAGCAACAGAAAGCGCTCCTGGTAGAGGGGGAGCTGGAGGTGGAATAAGTTTGGCTCATGCAGAAGAGCTTGAACGTAGGATAGAGCAGCTAGAGAAACAATTAAAAACAGAACAAAAGGCCAGGCAGACGGCTGAAGATGCACTTAAGAAGGCCGCTTCAAAGCCAAAATCTGCAATTGAGGAGACGGAGAAGCTTGAGAACGAAGTTTGGAATCTTCAAAACGAAAAAACTCAGCTCATTAAGGAGAGGAAAGAGCTCGAGGCCAGGCTCAGAAACGAAATTAAGGATCTTGGTTCTGAGATTGAGGTTTACAAAACTGAAGCTGCTAAAGTAGAAGGACTTGAACAGCAAATTAAAAAACTTAAAGATAAAGTTGATAGTCTTCTTGATGTGAAACGTCAAAATGAAAGACTAATCAAGCAGTTAGAAGAGCTGGAAGAGAGCGGTGGAGGTGGGGGGGGAGGGTCTGGAGACTCGGAAGCCAATAAGAGGTCTACTCAGCTTTTAAAAGACAGGATTTCAGATTTAGAGAAGGAAGTCGAAGAACTGGAGAAGGAAAGAGACGAAATGCAAGACAAGTCTGAGAAGTTCGAGCGACTGGAGGAAAAGCTCCGAAAAGAGCTTTCGATAAAGCAGGACCAAGTAAAGGTATTGGTGAAACTTCTGGAGGATAGTGGGATTTCTCTAGTAGGGAAAGTTGATATTAAATTGGATGAGGCCTCTTCATTCCCTACCCCTGGAACGGAACAGTTCTATATTACTCAACTATCCATTTTGACTGAACAATTAAATATGCAGAAACAACTTTTGTTGAGCGAACAAAAGCGAATCCAACTTTTGGAATCTCAGGGACTACGGTCCACTGGAGATGGCTCCCCCTCCAACGACGGAAGCTCCGGAGTAGATCTTTCTACCATTTCAACATTGAAACAGCAAATCATGATCAGAGAACAAGAGGTAGAACTACATCTTTCCGCTAAAAAGGAGATTGAGAAAAGAACACAGATGGAACTCAAACTACTTTCGACTTGTTTGCATGATATGGCTCTAAAGTATCACCAATGTAGGTCCATCATTAGGCAGCTGGACGAGGAGCTTTCTTCTCTCAAGCAAAAATGTCAGATTTCAATCACGAATAATGAATTTGAAACTGGCGCAAATGAAAATAATGCGTCACTCCAAAGACCGAGTCCTCCGGATTTCGCTGAAAATTTGAATTGACGCCACCAAATTTCTCCAAAAAGAGGAGAGATTTCAATGCCCTCCAATTCGATTTTTAAGGTTATAAATCGCAGTTTCCAAAATGCACAAAGATTCAAAAGCTTCACCACCAACTCATTCTCTATTCGGATAAGAGAATGACAATATCTCAAGCTTATCCGAAGAACTACCGGCGCAAAACCCCAACTTATCTGCAACACATTCCAATAAATGACATCAAACATAAAGTATCACAGAAAAATCCTCCATTAAGCCAACGAACACGATAAAATTAAATGTAGATTTAAGAAAAAGTATTATAGTGTTTTTAATAAAGGATCCCCAATAGATGAGCTCATTCTCTATCTAAATTAAGTATTTAAAATATCTACATGACTCATTTGAGCGGGAAAATATGCTTAATAGTAATGTTTGGTTAAACTATTTAGTACTTTCCGAACAAAAACTTAGGTAAAATAATAAAAAAGTCCAATTAATACTTTGGTGAATATTCATCTTCACGAAGAAAAGAGAAGAGAGCTACGAAAATTCCGGAGACCGTGAACTTATATCTGAGCCCCTCCATATTGCAGCACCATTTTGCCCCCCCTTGAAACGGAGGATTGGAACTTTTCGCATCAAGAATACGAATCCTAGCCGAAGTTCAAATACCCAAAAACCATTCCAGATTGAAGATCTACATCACGGAAAACCCACATATCTTCTCAGGCTTGTGGGAATATAATCAAAATAGTTAAGGATCACCTTTTTCCTGTACCTTCCCCTCTGGATTAACTAATCTCTATCAAAAAGTTAGGCGCCCAAAAAAAGATCCCACTAGCGTTGAATGGCAGGGGGCCGGGAAAAACAAATTCGATTTTGGGCGTGGAGTCAAGAGTAAAAAGACAACTAAGGCCCAGAGGGCACACAAATGTTGTTTCTAAAGCGTTCCAAAAGTTTTCGAACAGCAGAGTGACTTAATGAGTGAGCAATGGGTTCTATCGATTTATCGCCGGGATCTAGCTTTAGAAGTGGATCCTCCATCACATACACTATCTTTTTGTTCGTGAATCCAACTTCTGGTGGGAACAAGGCTAGCGTGTTTACAAAATCGGGGATGGATATGTTTAGAATTTCGAATCCTGTTGCGGCGAGCGTGCACATTTACGATATTAGACAAGGTGAAACAGGAAAGAAGGAAGGCTTCTTGAAGGTAAAGGAGGTCACAGACAGCATGCCCAACGCATCGATCCCTCTATATATAATAGCAGCAGGGGGTGACGGAACGGTAATGTGGTGCGTAAGTGAGCTGGAGAAAACGAATGTGAATTTTGACAGATTAGTTATTGGGGTGATCCCATTCGGGACGGGTAATGACTTCTCTAGAGCCTTGAATTGGACAACTGTTTTGGACAATCCCTTTGATAATGGTTTGTACAGATTTAGACAGCTTATTAATGACTGGGTCAATGCTGAAATTGTGGAGCACGATATATGGTCCGTTAAAGCCGTGGTAGACAGCTACGGCTGCTTTTACAAGGTGGACTCCTACTCTAGGAAGAAAAAGGTTGTAAACAAGCAAAGCAAAGGAGGAAACAAACAGGGCAATCATGAATTCTCCAGGTCTATCGAGATAGGCTCGAACAGCATTGCCACGGAGCTAACCTTTAGGATGTCCAACTACTTTAGCGTTGGAGTGGAATCCAGAATTGGAATAGGTTTTGACAGGTATCGAACTAAAAATGCCTTTCTTAATAAAATGAGATATGCCTTGGAAGGAGTCAAAAACACCTTCCGTCACACAACTCCGGTCTATGATATTATTGATAAATGCACAGTAAGTTCAATCTGTACTGGCGAGGGTGGCTCTGATTCAATTATCTCGGAAAAAGTGCTCTTTGTTACGGACAAGGATGCGAAATCTGTGGGAAATTCCTGTACTTGTACCAAGAGTGGCTACGAGTTTGTTAATACAAATAATGCAACCTCGGAGCATGTCCAGGCTCTTGGGCACCTTCAGAGCTCCGCAGAGAGCGTGTCCCCAATATTGATGCCCTGTGCATCCTTGATATTTATCAACATTCCCTCCTTTGCCTCCGGAAACGACATTTGGAGATACTGTAGAGGTAATTGCGGAATCAGATTCAAATCGAGACGGGAATCTACGGAAAACATACTTTTTGGGCAGCAGAAAATGGGAGATGAGACAATTGAATGCGTTTCCTTCCCCTCTGCTGTTGCGATCGGACTGGAAATCGCAATTAAGGGTATGGGAAGAAGGGTCTTTCAAACCAAAGGCCCGGTTAGACTGTACTTCAAGCAGAAGAACTACCTTGCTACCGGTAGAAAGGTTTACTTTCAAGTTGACGGCGAGTTTCTGATTGCATATCATCCCCTCTATTTCGACGTTTCTCATTCCAGGAAAATCAGAGTTTTACAGGCGAAGACTGATAGAGCTATACATGCAATTACTTTGTTTAACAACCTCAAAACGAATTAAAGCTTAATCTGCCTCTTTCCAAATACCTCTTCATCGCCCTTCCTTTGAAAGGAGTAGGACTGGGATAATCTTGTTTGGGTCGGGCAGATATGTGCCTGAAGAGCAATATTAAGAATGAAGATATTGCTTTGGTGTGCACAACCCCTTATTTTGGCCTTCTTAAAGTTTGTAGCTTTTTTCTTCATTTTCTTTTACTCTTGTTTCTCGTTTATCAGGTTGGTTGGGATTTCTTCCCTTTTTCTCGTGATCGCGGAGGTTCTTGGAGGCGTGGGTGGGCTTTAGGGGAGGGACCTGGGTAATTGGAGAGTGGAGTTTGTAAGGTTTGAGGAGTTTCTCGGTGGGCACGGCAAGTTTAGGAGGAGCTGTACCTTTCCGGGATGACAGCTTAGGGGGCCCTAACTTGGCTTCGGGAAGAATTTAAGCCGTGGGAGTTAGAACGAATTAAAAACTTACTAGGGAATTTAATAGCTCTATTTCCTTTAACTTGGGAAGGTATTCGGGTTAAATACTCACAAAGGGGGTATATAGAGACTCCAATTGTGGTGGAAAAGTGCAAAGTATGATAAATGTGGCCATCCGGAAAAATCAGAGTACAACGAAATACGTTATAGAATTTTAAAGAGCGACATTTTTCCTAAAAGCTTGGAAACATTCTCACCACGGCAGTATCCGCTGAATATCGCCACCTGGGAGACCTTTCTGAAGGGACATTTTGCTGGCTAGCTAAAGGATGGTCAGGGCGGGGGTGAAATGGAGTACATGAAGACTTTTTTTCAAATAGCAGGTTGGATCCGTTCTCCTTTCTATCGAATGATTCTTCTAGTTCCTCCTTCTGCTTAGTCTCCTTTTGAACTTTCTTACTGATTGGACTTAGATCCTGGACTAAGTTTGGTCCTGTGTTCTGGGAAACTCTGAGTCTTTCACGAATGAAGTCGTAGAACTCCACGTCCGAGTGGATCCGCTGGTAAAACGGAGTAGAGTTGAACTTCTCAATGATACCAATGATGTTGTTAAAGAAGGATTTTCCGATTTGCTTTGCTATAAATGATGGGACGGCTTTCGGGATAAAACTAGGTATCGGTATATTAGACTTGCATAGGAACGAAATTCTTGTTTGTGAGGGGTTATCGGGAACCGATTGGATTACAAAACACAAAGAGAGAATGTCCAGCTTGGAGGCACTTGACTGGGCCTCCTTCACCTTGACTCCACAAACAGAGTCCGCTTTGTCCGGGAGAGATACTGCGGTGATGATGATGCAGGGTTCAGATTCACCGTCAATCCTGTTCTTCTCCTCATCCTTTTGTCTATTTACATCAATGGCAACGCAGTACAGGGAGCATTGGCAGAGACCTATGGGCCAGGGCATGTTAGAGTAGTGACGAACAATCTGGTTGTAAAGTCCAATATAAGCCAGACATTCTGAGTTTGTGACGAAGGGAGCCCACTGAAGGTGGAGATCACACTCATTCACAATGCTGACCACATTTAGGGGATTAGTATTTACAATGTAGTCACAGAGGATGAGGAACTCCGACTCGGCACCCATGGTCCACCACATACCCAAATTCGAATCTCCGAGAGAATTCCACTCGGGCCTTCCTGTGTCACTCTGGGGAGACTTGTCTTTTTCAAGCTTCTCCTTCACATCTGGAGAGCTGTAGAGTTGCTGTTCCTCGCCTCTGATTAGGCGCTTTTTCTTCATTTTGAGAGCCAGAACCAAGTCGCTGTAACTTGAGGAACACTTAAATAGGGTAAACCTCAGTCTGTGGATGTGTACGTCTGTTACCAATTTAATGATAAACTCCGAAAGCCTTGTTTCACCTTCAAGTCCGAGGCAAGTAACCGAAGTTGGAAACTTGAGGGACTCCAAAGTCAAGGCCCTGTTTTTTATGAAGGAGAATTGGGAATTGCTTACTGGAAAGCAATTCTGGGAAAAGATAATACAGGGAAACTCTTCCAGCTTAAAAAACTTCGAATGAGGAGAAGCACTTGGAGAGCCAGGAAAACTGTCGGTGCATGCAGCCTTGGACTGGGTTGGTTGCTCTTTGTACTCTGGAACCTTTCCTCCCGGAAGCAACGGAAAGGACTCTAGAAACAACTTGCCTCTTCTGTACCCTAGATTAGCCAGTGAAGTCGTCTCAGAGGCATTTTTGCCGGTTATGTGGTATCTCCACCTCCTTGAGCCTCCGCATCCGGAGGGTTGGGTACCTGAGACAGACCCCCCCAGGGGAGAGAAGGATCTTACAGGGACTCCGTTTCTATTCAGAAATACCAGATCAGTGAGGACCCGGGACTTGGAAAAGTTATTGTTTCCGGGACCTCCTGAGTTGCCTCTACTAGAGCTGAATTTCAGGCCCTTGAAGCCGTGGTGAGGCTGAGAGGAGGGCTGGCTTGAATGAGGAGCATTTTGGTCACCCGAGTTTTTCATGCCCTGATTGCTCTTGAAACTGCCATTTAGCAAGAGACTCACTTCTAAAGAGATGGAGTCACCGACTCTCCTATTTATCAGGCCAAAAAGAAGTTCCGAAAGTTCAATAAGTCTGGAGTATGCAGCACAGGGCAAGTTACTTTTCAAAGCTATCTTGACCTCATCGTACAAGAGCTCCAAAATATCCAAATCTTCGTCCCTGGCTTCTGGGCTCTCCGTCTCCAAGATGTTCATGCTCGTCGTCCTTGAGTTCTCTGACAGAAAATCCAGGGAAGTGGTCAAAGGCGTGGTGTTCTGGAGGTCCGTTTTGGGTTCCATATTCTTTGACTTAAGCCCAAAACAAGAGTCAAAAGAACACGGACTATCTTTTTCTGCTCCAAAGGGAGCCTTCGAAGGATAAAAATACTCCTGGATTTGCTGGTTTTGAGGTTCCACCTCGAGTCCGGAAGCTTCTAGTCTGAAGATCATTAAGTCCAAATCCAATTTGTTGTCAAAGGTGTTCAGTAAATTTTGGGGCTCTTGGAGGCAACCCAAGTTTGACCTCTGTCTCTCGGACTTTTTTCTCTCATTCGAGTATTCATTCTCATCTGACAAAAAGTCCGTTCTCTCTTCCGCATCTCTAACTTCTATTTCATTCTCTTTAAGTCCGTTTGTCTCGAAGGTCTGTTTTTGTTTATTTCTCTCCCCGGTTTCCCTCCGTTTGCCTAGACCCAAAACTTTGCGGAGATATCTCATCTCTGATTGTATTAAACTGAAACAGAAAATTCTTTCAAGGCCTGTATAGTTTTCTGGCCCCAAATCGAGTTCTCGCAAATGCCCCGGAGGTTGTCCGACCTCTCAGAGAAAACAAACTCCGAAAAAGTTCTGAGTATGTTTCTCACTCGGGTTCTTCCACTAGTTTTATTTCAGTTGGAAATCGGTATTATTTCACAAACCCTCAAGCAAGTGGATTCGCATATTAAAGGATACCTATCACAGCAGTTCCGTCGTATTATTTAGCTTTAAAAGCCCAACCATGCAGTTCTTGCAATCACCACCCACAGGCTATCAATCCTCTTGCTTTCTTAACTTTTCTTATTTTCTGTTATAATTCGATCTACATGGGGCGGCTTGCATGGCTAGAGAGGGGAGAGGCGGGAATTAGGCGGGAACTCAGTTCGATATTTTAAGCTTTGGCTTTCTTGTAGAAAAGAAGCCAGAAATAGACTGAGAGTCTCTCGGGATATTCCTCTTCAAGAGATTATTTCGCCTACCTTTTAGGAAACTTGAGTAGTCTGGGGCAGGAGACTCTTCATTCGTATTGCAACCCTGGTCTCTGGACTTAGAACTAGGACGTTGTGTAGTTTCCGAGTCCATCGGGCCTGAGTTTGCTTCGTGAAGAGATTTGGTGCTTCTTTGGAAGCTAGCCTCTTGGAATCCCTCTGAATGCAGGCTGCCTCTAGATTTAGATTTTGACATCTTCTTGTCTTGTATTAACTTTGAAATGAAGGAAAAGGACTCTTGACTGCTTTCAATGGTGTTTTGAGAACGATTCGATTGTCCCGGCGGATTTAAGGTACCTGGGATTCCGAATCTCTGATTTTCATTGGACTCTGCATTTTGACCCGCTTCTTTTAGACTTCTCAGTCTTTCTTTCAAGTAATTGCATTCGTTTACGGACATTGCATTGGAGTCCCTAAGTTGATAACATTTGGCTCTCCACTTGCTCGACTTTTCTTTGAGTTGGTCATATCTACCAGATAACTTGATAAAAGCCTTGGAAAGCATTTTCAAAGCCTCAAAGGTTTCCTGCTTGCTAATTTCACTCTCCTCGAAGGGGTTGAAGCCAATGAGAGTTGAAAGCTGATTCACCTCGTCGTCCTGGATGCAGAGATCTATCTCTTTATCGTTTGTCTGGGGGTTTGGAGTTGAATCACCCTCTTCCTGAAGCCTATCTCCGAGAAAGTTATTAATTGCGGTACTTGATTGCAGAAGGGTGTACTTTCTATGCAGTTCGGAGTAACTTTGGTTCATCACTCCCAACTCGTGTGTTACTCTACTTAGGTCTTCGCGCAAAACTTGATTCTTCCTTTCAACATTTTCCAATAAGTCAGACTTGATCGCCAGTCTGGTATTCTCCTCACCAAGTTCGAGTTTCAGACCTTCAACTTCTTTAAGCCGGGCTTCCGATTCATCTTTCAAAGATTTCAACTTGAGTCTGCAGCTCATCTGTAGGCATTCTCCGGTGGCACTCAGAGCTTTAACCTCCTCTTTCTGGAAATGTTCAAATTTCTCCTCCGGCTCTTCCAAAACAAGAGTGTCGTCAATTGTAATATTAACCAAGTCACAAAGTGTGAAAACCGAACAGGGAACTCTACATAAGGGGCACGTCGGTTCTCCCGTCTCATTTAGCAGGTAATTCAGTCTTCCCTGAGCCAAAATAGAGTTTTTGTTTGAATCACACTTGGATAGCCAAGCATCGATACACTCTTTGTGGAAAACATGCCCGCAAACTGTGATAACAGTTAGGTTCTTTGTTAGATATTCTCTACAAATGGAGCAGTCTGGAATCTTTAGCTTACTAACTTCTTCTTGGTTTGCTTGGAAAAATTCGGTACTACTTTCAATATGAGCACAGCCGTTATTTACTGTCTCTTCCTCCTCATCCTTTGCAATTAGAAATGTTATAGCTTCGCTAGGAACTTCACTTGTATTTCGGATGTCTGCAGTATTTCCATTTTGTTCCAGGCTACCTAGAATACTGTTCTCACCTCTCCCAATACTATCGCCGCTAACCCTGTTGATTGTACTACTGCTACTGCTATTCCCACCGTTACTACAGCAACCAGTCCTATTATTTAAACCAAGTGTGGCAAATGGGTTTGCATGACCTAAGTTGTCCGAGATACTGTTGTTTTTCCCTAGTACTTTTTTAATGCTGTTTTTAGAGATTCTTTTTAGGTATTCATCATCTAGTAAAATATTATCATTTTCCATTATTTGTTACTTGTGGTAAGCTAAAGAGCATAAGAAAGGATGCAGGAAGGAAGAAGTTTGCGTTATAAACTGGCTCTTTGCCGGCTTGAAAGTCGAGGAAAGAACTCTGAATATGAGTGTGTAACGAAATATATAATTAAATAAGGAGATATATATGGAGCCGATTTTGTGCTTGTATCTTTGAGCTATGGGGTTGCAAAAAAGCTTACATTATCATGCGAAGTGATTTCACGAACGGCAATTTCAAAGAAAGGGCCAAAGAGAGTCCTTGATATCTCTTCTAAAGCGTATTAGTCTGACTGTTCTTGACTTATTAGTTGTTGATATAAAATATTAGCCAAAAAATAAGGGCAATTCAAATTCCTCCAGTATTTATGACAACCGCCATTCACACACAATTACATATTTAATTGGGGAAAAGAAAACTGTAACTTTGAATTTTAAAGGAATACTTTTATTTTAGAATTTATTCAACTAACATTTTATTTGATATTCATAAGAAACTCCATTTTTCCAGCCATTCCAATTACTATATATATTTGAGATTTAGTACCAAATATTTATTAATCTGTGTTAGGGTATCGGGTTTGGAACGAAAATAGATTCTTCCTGGGAAATTTAAAGGTTTATTTCAAGGGATTCTGCGTTCCAGATTTAGGTCTCAACGGTTCTTAAAATGAAATAAGTTGCCTCCTAGTTGACTATCCAGCTAAACCTTTGAATAAATGGCTTATGTTAGGGGTATTTGGTTATTTGGGAAGGCAGTGAATGGAACTTTATTGGAACTGATTCTAAGCAAAAGATTTATGTCTGTTGAAAACCGAGTTAAGAAGATTCTTGGGGAAGATTACGTTGAGATCCCCAATGATAAGGAAATACTAGAATGGTTCACATATTCCATCCTTTTTGAGAAGGTATCAAGCTTGTCTGCGGCCGAACTACCTCAAATATTTTTAAACTACTCCTCTCATGGAGTGTTTTCAGTGGACAATTTAAAGATTTGCAATGAGAAGGGAAGCCTTGACAAAAAAGCTCTTATAAAAATTTCAGAAAGCAATTTACTGCAGTATATGAAAATTAATAAAGGTGAAGGTTACGTCTGGCCTTTTATGTACTCTTCTAGAAGTGGATACTTTGTATTAATTCTGCTCTCTCTGGAAACTAGTATTGGAGTGGATCATGAGTTGCTGAATGTTTATAAAAAGTTTTCGAGTAGTCTACACAAAGTGGATGACCTGTCGATAAAAATTGTGGAAGTGAGAATGGGTCTGCAACTTTTGGAAGATTTACTGGACCTTCTAGGGTTAAATCAAGAAGAGAAAGTGCTCCAAGTGTGCCGCATTCTTGAAGTTTGGAGAGTATTTATACCCTTTGGATCTCCAACCATGGATAAAAAAGAGGTTAAAGAGTTTTTATCTTTTTCAAAGGATAAGGGAGTTCCAAAGAGTGTAAATAAACCTTTAAGTGTGAACTATAGCTCTGCTTATGAGCATTCTCCCAGTTTCTCTTTCAAAATAGATAAAAATGTAGCCGAAGTGCAGGAGAATTTTATACACGGAAAATTTTACCCAGAGTATTTGAATAACTTTTCCCAAGAAGAAGAACAGGCAATAACGGAAATCGAGAGCCTGGACTTTAATGACGAGATTATTCCTGGCATCCCTGGAACACCAAAAAATCATATATCTTTTGGAGAAGTTTTAAATTTAGGAATAGGTAAACTTTCGAATAGATCTGGAATTGGTACTAATCATGCTATTTCAAGCCACTCTATTAAGTTTTCTCTCATTGAAACGATCTGTTGTTTTGCAAAAAAACACCCTATGATTACCAGAATTAAAGAAAGAGCTTCCTCTGTAGGAGAGGAATCAATGGATGAGTTCATTAAGAGAGTTGGAGAGCCTTATTCTGGCTTCACTTCCGGAATTTTAGAGTTTTCAGGAAAGCTTCCAAACTCTGTTTCTATTTCATGCCAATTAGTCTTGCCTTGGCAAAGAATATTTCTTGATTCTATTGATGAGAGTAATAAAAATAACTATATTCAACCCTATATATCAATACAAGACAACGTTTCCTGCTCCAAAGTAGCTGATGAGTTATTTGATTCCAAACTGAATACCTACAGTACTCTGGAATGCAACACCGAAGTTCATTCACTCTATTCGGATTCGGAAGTTCCTGTTTCGAGATACAAAATAAGTTGGAATAGCTCTCAAACAAACTCAAAAATATTAAGCTATTGGTATCCATATGAAATGGACGTACCAATTAAAGGTTATTTCACAATCTTTCCCGAATCTAAAGAGCCGGTCAAACAAATAAGCCAGTCAAAGGGAAATTTCAGACCCATATTGATTCATTCATTCCAAATGGAATATTGTCTTTGTCTTGATTCTTCAGTGATTAAAGGCATGCAGACTTGCCAGATTTCCATTCCATTGCTTCCAGGAACATTAAATTCAAATAATACTACCAAAAACAATGGAAACAATATTCCAAGTTTGATAATTTATAACCATGATCTAAAATCTAGTATGGGTCATATAAATATTTCAAGAGATAAAAAAACCATTCTCTGGAATATAAATAACCCAGCAGAGATTTTTGGTAAAAAGAGCTTCAACAACAAATTCCCCTTTATCCAGGTGAGACTCAAAGGTAGTATTAAACTTAAAATTCTATATAAAGAAAAGAGGAATAAATTGGGTACTGAATCGAGTTTCCTAAAGGAAGGAACCAGTTCGCAAAATATAAACTCTTACCCACTAAATATTGGCATAAAACATGGTAGACCCTATTATTCACAAAAAAATCCTGAATATTGCACAAAAACGCTATACTCAACTCCTGATCCTTATGGCTCTGGAATCCAGCCAATACTAAACTGTCCTATTAAGGATGTTGACCCTATTTGGATGATTGAACTCCA
This sequence comes from Cryptosporidium felis, assembly GCA_014529505.1. NCBI lineage: Eukaryota > Apicomplexa > Conoidasida > Eucoccidiorida > Cryptosporidiidae > Cryptosporidium > Cryptosporidium felis. The sequence continues at coordinate 59,420 of JABXOJ010000017.1, forward strand.
CCCAAAAATAGCCGAGTTCTCTGAAAACACGAACAAGCTAACTACGAAGGAGATTTACATGCAACTATTGGAGCTAATCTTTTCCTATTCTATTATAAGCTTCGATATTTGTTCGAATGAAAGCACTTACAAAGGAGTAACTATTCCCAACACTTCTATTAGTATTAACCCCAAGGCCTTAAAATTTGACCGGCCCGAAGTATTTTCGAGTTCTGGAAAATATATTATTTGGAGGAATTCATAAATAATTTAAAATTAAATAAGATAACTGGAGCTTTAAACCAGTATTACTGAAATTATTTTCTAAATAATTACATGTTTGTACCGTTCCACACTTAATATTTAGTTTCAAATAATTAAAAACGCAAATTTCAAGTAAAAATAACTCATTATTACGTTCCTTATTTCTAATGAATATTTTCAAAATTTTAATATTATTTACTGATTGGGTTGTTTTGTAGAAAATGAAATTTAATCTAATACTTTCTAAAATTATTATAGCTTTTATTGCATTTTACTCGGTGTTGGTGGTTAATAGTTTGAAGCTAAATAGGACGAGAACAAGCAATTCAGCACTTGGAGTTAACGAAAGAAACAAAAAAGCAGAATCTAATCTCCTTGAATGCACCCAAGCTCTAAATAGCTGGTCTTATTTCTCAAAAACAAGTATATTAAAACTCTTGGATGACGAATTTGAAAAGAAGGCCTACATTTATTTTCTTCACGAGCTGATTCCACAAATTGAAACTTTAGACAGTAACTACAACATCTGTAAGCTAGAACTTTCAAAATACGATATCTTCCCAAAAAATGAGACGGGGCAGTTTAAGCTAGAGATAAAATCTAAAGGAGAAGAAAAGATGGTTTTTGATACCAAGGACTCTGTGAGAGCGGCATTGGAAAGATTGTCTGAGCTAAAAAACCATTATGAATTGCTTAATGAGGCCAAAAAACTAATATTAAACTTTGATCCAAGTAGTATTTGCTTGGAATGTAAACTTTTTTCGTCTCAAATGGCCTTAATAAGTATTTTAAAGAGATTAAGGATAATGTACGAGTCATATATTTTGGAAGTTGAGAAAAGTATCGATAGTAATATTCTGGAGGAGTTGGACAAAGAAGAAAGAAAAAATCTCAGGTAGCACAGACTCCCAATCAAACTTCCTACATTGAAAGTAGTTTAAAAGTAAATTAATCAAATTTAAATGTAACTGCTGCTTTACCATTTGCAGAACTAATTTTGGAAATTGAAGAGGTTGACCTTTCAATTTCCGAAGATCTAACGCCAAAATAATTAATTGATTTGGATTTCTGTTGAAAATATTCTCTGAGAATGGGATTATTTGATCTCTGCACCTTGTTGAAGCCATTCATTTTTGGATTCTTATACCTATAAAATTGATTTTTAGTGCTAAATCTTGGAATATTTTCTAGAACATGGATACTTCTTTTGGGTTCTTGGCCAATATCCGAGTGTTTTAGGTGGTGTAATGAAAGGGCTCTCCTAGTTGATTCAGTTGAATCAGAATCTGGTACTTTTCTAATCCTTGAGGAATCAATGGACCTGGATCTTTTCAGAACCTGACTCTTGAACCTGTTTTCTGTATCTTCCTGATTCCTGAGAAAAAATTCTCTGTAATTTTCGTGGTCCTCCTTTCTTTGGAAGATTTGCATATTATTACAGTATCGTACCTTCACAGCAGTCTCCCAGAGTGCATCCCATGCTTGGCCAGAGTCACCCCCAAACATATTCTGTATTCCACTATTATTTTTCTCAGCATTAAGGAGTTCGTGACAGGTAGATCCCTTGAAAATAAGATGCAATAGCTCTTTTGGAACTTCCTTCTCTTTCAGGTTCGAAAGTGAACTTCTCATCGTTCGAAGTTTGTTGATGCAGAGGGTTGTTAATTTTGGGAACTCTTTTTTCAATGAAAGAGACTCTCTAAGAAGGCCCTTGCATGAGAGCCGTACATTATTATCCATTAATCCACTGAAATCAACAGTTTCCAGATGAAGTTCTGTTTGAGTACTCAAATGGACTCAAAAATTCAATTATAAGGCAAATTAGTGGACTGAACATGAATTAATACAGTCTCATCTGTACCAGGTTTTTTTAAACGAACTACAAATATGATTCAGTTGTAGGTATTTCTTCGATAAGTTCCTTAAATTAAAATCACCGCCATTTCAAAATTTCCCCACGCATGCAAGTGGGGCGAGATTAGTAAATGAATTCGCCGACAAGAGAATGAATCTCTAATATCAATTTTCCTCATTTAGAATTTTCTGTTTCTAGGCGCAATTGCAAGGAATTTGGTCTTCGATGGCCGAGCATGTAACTAGATTCTCTATTAAACCAAAAGCAATAACTAAAACATCAGTTTTTATCCGCTTAATAGTAGTTCAACTTCAGTTTCGATTCAAATAACGAGAAAATGGACACATGCACAATTTATTAGAATTTCAAGCTATGAAATAGGACATGCAGAGGAGAAACGCATATGAAAAACCAGAATCAAGTGTGAATAAGTACCCCAAATATTGAAACACTCAAAATCAATATTTTGTTTTTATGAATGTATTTTTGACTTGATTCCATTATAACTTGATCATTCAGCTTTATCTAGCACTTATTTTGATGATAAGCTGAGTATATCTTTTGTGAATGCGGTTCTGACAGCATCGTTGTTTGAAAGCAGTGCATTTTGAATCTCGGTTTTTAGTTCTTCCTCTGTAATTAGTCCAAGATGGTATTGTCTGACAAAATTCAGCAGTGAGAAATATGATTCCTTCGGAAGTACTTGACTAATCCTATTCCATACTCCACTCTTGGATACTAGATAAGGAATGGAATCTTCTTGAACACTTCCAAATAAAATCTTTGGACGAATACCTTGGGATTCACTAAAATCTTCTTTACTTTCACAAGGTCTGTTCGAATTACATATTGAAACAAAATTACTTGGATGCTGAATTGCTTCCGAGATCAGGAGATTTGGAATTTCCTTGATTTCTATATTTTCGCACTGCTCGCAAAGTAGAGAACTGTTATCGTCAAATTGCAATTCTTTTTGATTCTGATTTTTTTCGGTACAATAGGCAATATCATTAAATTTGGAAATGCATCTTTCTAATTTAGCTATTAAAAGCTCTTGCTCCCCTTTTATTTCGGAAATTTCGGAATAAAATTCGTCTACTTTAGAATTTCTATTTCTGCTTTGTTCTTCTAAAGAATCAAGAATATTGCAGAGTTCACTCTTCTCATTTTTTAAAGAGTTTAGTTGTTTATTTGTAAGATCTAACTTATTTTTCAAATCGGAAATTTTTTTATCTCTTGAATTGATCTCATATCTTAAGTTCCTAATTTGATCTTCATACTCGCCTACCAGATTTTTAAAAGCTTGGTCAGATAACTTCAAAGCTTTCTCTTGCAAAGAGTACCAATCATTTGACTCTTTTCCTGGATTATTCATGCAAAACTAACTGGCTTTACCGTCTAATCTGTCAAAAATATGATGAAAATTTTATAAATTTAATTCGAGAGTTTATTTTTACTATTTTGGAATTTTGTGTGAATACAATGATTTTGTGATCATTCCATATTACTTTCGACAAGAAAGTTTCACACACAAATTCTAGAGAATTAAATGAGAAATATATTTTTAAAAATAATTCTGAATAAGAAACTAAATAAAAACTGGAAGCTTAACTAAGGTAGTATCCAACTAGAAGTGCCTTAAATCATATTCCCTAGATATTGGACATTTTGCAAGAACCAAAGAGATATATGGTTATTTAATGAATAGGTTCCAATGAAGTTAAAAGGAATGCTAACATCTTAAGATTGTGAATTCTTGGATTTTTTCTGAACAGTATTCTTAACACTTGAATCTGAAGAGTCTTCACAGTTTTCTCCGTTAGGCTTGGAATCCTTTTCTTCTCCTAAAATATGTACTCTCTTTGAACCACTTGTTTCCGAAAGTCCACCATGGTTTGAAGGATTCATTTGATTTCTGACAAGTGCGATAATGCTTGCGAGTGAAGAGGAAGAAGAGGAGCTTGTATTACTTTTTGTTGTCTCCGGTAAAAAGGTGTCTCCACTGGAAATATATTTTGGCTTTGAACTTGCAAACCGCTCTGGGTAATATGCTCTTAAAGATATTACCGGACCATCCCCTTCAATAACTTCACTCCCACTTTTTTCCCCGGAGCATTCGTGAGTTGAGTTAGTAAAGTTTGGTCCGTTTTCAAAGGAAGAGGATGAGGACGATGATGACGATGACGATGATGATGACGAGGATGATGATGATGAGGATGAGGATGATGATGATGATGATGATGATGATGACGAGGATGATGATGATGACGAGGATGATGATGATGACGAGGATGATGATGATGACGAGGATGATGATGATGATGACGATGATGATGACGAGGATGTAGAATTAGAAGGGCGACCAGCTTCAATACAAGAATCGCCGTAAATGTGGAGAATTCCGGTTTTCTTGGGGCTTCTGGAGGTGGGGACAGGGTTTGAATTGAATTTATCTTCATCTGAATCGAATAGAGGGGAAAACTTGATATCCTGTTGGAGAAAATTATCCAGCCTAGAAGTTTTTGGAGAGTCCGCATTTTGATACTCATTATATTCATTTCTTTCAAGGAGTTCAATGATGCTTTTATCATCTGAAGATTGGCTGTATTGGGAGCCAGTGAAAAAAGAATTTTGATTGAAGTCGGAATTAGATTCATTTCTGTGAGAAACTGAATTCCTAGGAATCCTATAATTTGAGATATTCAAACTAGTCTGGATACTTTCTCTTCGATACTTTCTACCTTGATTTCTGGTTAGATTTTCACTGCTTGTAGCTCTGTTTCTTATGTTTATCGTGTTAATATTCAAGTTTGAGTTGCTTCTGTTATTTGATGTACCGAATATTGAATTTGAAGATTCTTCCTGGTATGCATAGTTTGTCAGGTCTACGTATTCTGAAGAAAAAGCCGACGAAATATTGATTGCTCCTTCTAACATCTCCAGAACATTTGCATTGTTGGCTGATCTACTTGATCTTGAGTTATTTCTCCTAGTTCCCTCATTTCTTGAGCCTCTTTCTGATCTTGTTCTTCGTCTACTCCCAAAACTCCTAAAAATTACGTTTGGTCTGTCCAATCTATCATTATCATTATCAGCTCTTTCCGTCGCATTTTCGTTGTTTAATTCCCGATTGTGGACTTCGTTCATTCGGCTCGACATATCATGGAAAACTAAACTTGAGTTTGCTCTCGTGCGTCTCGCGTTATGGTTTCTAGTGGATATGGTCATAGTGAATCTCTCTGGAGAAGATGAAGAATCACTATCTATTGAAACGATTCTAATGTTTGTGTGGTTATTATGAATCTGTACTGTATCTTCAGGGTTTGTTACAAATAAAGTGTCTCGAGTAGATCCCCTTTGTCTGTTGTTTCTTCGAGACCTTACCAACTCTCTTGCAGTTTCTGAATTCCTGGTCCTGGATGATCTCGTTACTCTCCTCTCATAGCCGATTTCTGAATCTATGTCCATAACAAAATCTTCGTCATCAATAGAATTTATTTCTGTATTCCGATTGCTATTCCTCCCTGTATTATTTCTTCCTCTATTATTTCTTCTGTTTCCAGAGCACCTCGGACAAAACCACTCTCCGCTTGGAACGCCCTCCAAAGGTGGATTCAAGCAATAGGTGTGATATCCACTATCACACCCGTCACAAAGTAAAAGCACTTCTTCATGGTCATTTAATCTGCATACTTCGCAGGCAAAGTCTGCAAATGGATCATCATCAAGCTCATTGCAATTAAGTTTCTTTTTTTCGACTTTGATTGTTTTAATGGGGATGGAGAATTCCTTTGGAATAACATTAAAAGCATTAATTTGATCAAATTCTCTTTTGCACAAGGGACATTGAGTAGCGAAATCGGACCATTGCTTAATGCATAAATAACAAAATATATGCATGCAAGCACTCAAACCACCAATTAATAGTTCCTCTTTTACCACTTCACCTGAATTTCCACAAATATATCTACTGGTTTCGTCATCCGGCCCAGCTTCACTAGGATTTCCGAGGTCATTTATTTCAATAGGTAAAGGGTCCAATTGGCCTCTCTCCCCTTTCAACTCTGAAGGTTTCTCGGTACTTATAGGTTTAGGAACTTCATTCATTCTGTAATTTAACAAATCATTTAGAGAAACCAGACAAATTGCACATTCAACTGTATTATTTTCAGTGGAATCAGTTTCCAAGTTATTCGTTTCAGTATCTTGGTTGTTATTTTCTTTGTTTTCTGTGTTTAAGCTTGTTCTTTTAGAGCTGATACTTTTTGGAGTTTCAAGCCCCAAATTTTCACTCCTTATTGCGCTGTTTTGTCTGCAGTTGAAGACAACTCTTCTAATAGAGGAGTGATTTCTGTGATTAATGGCTTCAGGTTGAGGCGAAGTTGACTGATTTGTTTCGTTTGGCACAATTTCTAAACTCCGTTCTAAATTACTTTCATCCCCATGCTGGAAAAGGCTATCAATTTCATTCGAATTAAGTAAAACGTCATCGACTTCATCAAAACCATCCATTTTATTTCATGAAAATAACTTAAAAAAAAAATTCGAGCGTCAAATTATATACAGTTTTAAATAACACATTTCCATGAAAATTAAACTCTTATACTTATCTCCGTCTTGGAAACTCGAAGATTACAGGATTCTATTTTGTAACTATTTACAGTGTCATCCCAAACTCAAATCACAATATTCACCCTCGTAATTCCTCAATTCGCTCTTTTTTAACAATTGAAGTAGAAATAATTTATCCTTAAAAAAATCGGGGTGGCTATGTTCCCGCCCAAATTTACAAATAGTCAATTTTAAAGCCAGTATTAATTACAATGAATGTGAATGTTTATTCAATTAACAACGAATAGTATTTTTGTGTTAAGATCTAATTGTTTGTACATTCAGACTCAATACCATTATCTAAATGTTCACGACTACAAATTAATTTTTTGAGCAATTTTCGAGGTGTTAAATTTGTTTCATCAAAGGTTTATAAGGTCGAAATGGACTCCGATTCACAACGAGAGCAACCGAGCCGAAGAAAGATTCTTCAAAGACAGAATCTTGAAATTAAATCCCTGAAGGAAGAGTGGAAAAAAGCAACCGCAAATTGTAACAAAAAAGGTTCTAAAAAAGAACTGGAAAAAGAATACAACTCGAAAATGGAGTCACTAATATTATCACACAAAATAGAACTTTTGAATCTTGAAGGAAAAGCTAATTTAAAGGAGGATGATAATAATTCAATCGGAATTTTTGGTGAAGTGACCAATGATAAAGATACTTCTCAAATTTACAGAAAATCGAGTGCTCTAGAAGATTCGCAGACTGTCAATGAGTTGCCATCTTTTTATTCGAACTCAAGCCTTCAAATTACAAAGAGTGAAAAAAGAAGAAAGAAGAAACAGAAAGAACTCGAACAAAAGTACATCAAAACTTTGGAAGAATGTTCACTAAATTGTAAGTTTTTCTTTCAAGTAGATTCTTGAGAAATATGATTACTTCTTGGAAATGAACTAAATATTTTGTTAAATTTAATGTAGGCGATAGAAAGGGAGAGGTTGAACTTGAAGTAATTAATAGAAAGCTCCGAGACTTGGGCTTAAAAATTCACGATATTGTTGCCGATGGGAATTGTCTTTTTGGGTAAGTTTATAGAAATCGAATTCAATATCTCGCTTTAACGTTATTTAGTTCTATTAAGCATCAAATGGAGTTAAAGAACATGGGGTCTTACTCAATTAAAGATCTTAGAAGAATTGCTGTTGATTACATTGAAGGAAATAGAGAAGCTATGGAACCATTTGTACTCGCTTCAATTGAGAATTCTGACTTATCTTTTGAAGAGTACTGCGACAAAATTAGAGATACCAACGAATGGGGAGGAGAGGTAGAACTTGTTTCTCTTTCAAATTCACTTAAACTCCCCATTACAGTTATAAGATCCCTAAACCACAGAAATGAATATTATGGAGAAGAGTTCTATCAAGAAAAAATGAGTCAAGACTCAAATTCCTCGGACAACACTTTGTATATTGTCTATCACGTTCACTTATTTGCCAATGGACCACACTATAACTCAACCACTACTATCTAATTCATTTGCAACATTTATATCGCGCTTGAATAATATTCAAACTTTAATATAACTTTGAAGCCTCAGTTCTTGCATAATAGTATTGATTTCCCATTTATTAGCTTTCCAAGCTATCTATCCATAGGATTTTTGTTTATTTAATTTTAGTTTTTACAGCTGATTTTATTTATGCATATTTTCCAACTTCCTTTTTTCAAATACTCGAATAGGTATCGAATTTCCCGCTAAATCAAGATAGACTAAAAATATCGAAATTAACAAAAAAGTCGGTATTTCTCAGGTATATCGTAGAAATACGACTTAGCTCTTCCTTAAAGGAATTACCTACTTATTATGGGTAATATATAATGAAATTGTGGCTTTTCCAAATATATAGTAATATCACATTATCTTGGGTTAATCAATTTGCATTAAAAAATGAACCAAGATTAGAAGATCTCAATTTTACCCGAAGAGAAGCGACTTCCCTAGGAAAAAATTTGCTATATGGATGCGAAAACCAGGTTGCTTTAGTTCAAAGAAAATTTTTAAAGAAAGGGAGTTTCAAAATTGGAGGATGGGTAATTAGGTGTTTTAAATGGGAATTTCTATATTGCATACTTCTCAAAATAGTAGTTATATGTATTTCATTCAGACTTAACTCGAGCTTTAAAAGCTTCATCGGGGGTGGATATATATTGGGACAAATAAAATCAGGTTTCTTTTTTTTTTCGCTATACACGTTGAAGATACTTTTAGATATGCAGTTGAACCTTAAAATAGCAAGATTATCACTTAAAATACAGACCTCCTTGATTGGAATAGTATATGAAAGATTACTTACTACCGAAAGAATATCTGCTAGTATTCAGGAATCAAATGATAGAATTAACCAAAAAATGCCCAATATTTATAATATAATATTTGGTGACTTAAACTCAGTAGAAGCATTCATCCAAGCACTTATTGAGCTTTTAACTTCACCCATAAAGATTTTTGGCGTTTGGATATTACTTCATATGCAGATTGGCTTTTCTGCAAATGTATCTGTGGTAGCTTACCTTTCTTTATTTTTGATTAGTCAGATTTTACAAATTATAGGAGCTACCTATAAATGGAATTTTATGAAGCTAAGAGATATTAGGATCAGCAGATGTCACGAGTATTTTTCCTCTTTCACTACAATCAGACAATTGTTTTGGGAAGATTTAGTTTTTGAGGACTTACAATCAATTAGAGAAAGGGAGGTTCAAGCGAATTTACATAGATTTTTGTTTTTGATGTCCGGAACATTCTTGGAATACAATTCACATTTACTTGCGAAGTTTCTTTTGTTTTGCTCATTTGCATATTTAAATCACAATCAAAGACACTCGGATACTTCACTTAAAATCACAATTGCATCCGGGTTATCTACTCTACACGCTCTAAATTTACTTACTGGTCCAACAAGGAACATAGTATCTACCATTCTTGAAGGAATTATTTCTTTGAGAAGGATTAAGGAATTTTTTGAGAGGAGTTCACAGAATTCGCTTTTTAAAGAAATGGGTTCAGTTATTTTATTCAAAAATAGCAATGAAACCGAAAATATTTCTATTAACGCACCAAAATGTATCTCAGACAAAACCCCGTACCCAAGCAATATAAACAAAAATTACGTTTTGTTTGAATTTGTTAATTCAAACCCTTCCAATACTGATAGTTCTGAGAGTTCCTGCTTGATAGGGACTACACAGAAAAATCAAGTAATTATCAAGTTATTGTCTAATAATCTATTTTTTAGAGATAAAGAATTATGTATATTGTTGGGTGAATCAGGATCTGGGAAGTCTGTTTTGATCAATTATTTACTTGAGAAGTTTGATTCAATTGGTTATCTTAATTATATGAATATTTGCTACAGTTCTCAAAATATTTGGTTACCTAAAGGGTCCATAAAATCCATAATCTTATTTGGAAAGAAGTATGATCAAAGTAATTATCAAAGGGTAGTTAATGCCTGCTCGCTCGAAAAAGACTTTTTGATGTGGCCGGATGGTGATTTGAGACAAATTGATGAATCAGATCAAACACTTAGTAATGGTCAGAAATCGAGAATTAGCCTTGCAAGAGCTCTTTATTATTTAGCTGATATTCAAAAGAATTATGAAAATAGAAGGGTTTTGGTAATTTTGGATGACATTTTCTCCTCTTTGGACGAAAAGGTTTCAAGAGAAATATTTGAGAATTTATTTGGAGAAAAGGGGTTACTTTTTGAAATTCCCTGTATTTTAACTTGTAATACCTATAAAATTATGGAGCTCTTGGGCCAAGATAACATTTTTAAGATGTCAATTAGGGTAATGATTTTGAAAGAGGGATTGATTACTTATGATAACTTTTTGAATGAATATTTGAAGATAGAGTATAACTTAAAGGTTGAAACTCCTTTAGATACTCCCAGAGTTGATAAAGTAATTCTTGATAGAGAGGTGGGAAGAACAGGTATTTATCCTGAGAATAATTATCCAAGAGATCCGAATAATATGGCTTTAAATGAAGAAAATCGACAAAAAAAAAAAATTGGATTATTTGGGGAAGTTTTTGATTATAAATATTTTTACTATATAAGATATGTTGGATATACATACTTCATGCTCTTTTTAATTGTATGTATTTTTAAGATTGGAATTACAAAACAGATTGAAATATGTATTACTAAATACATGGCTGAAATTTCAACCTCAAGGGCTTCCTCCAATAGTTTTCTGTTTTATTTGGGCCTTATGGTACTTGTAAAATTGGTTCTGGATTGTTTTTCATTTGTTTCAGAAGCCATAATCTCTGCTAAAGCATCAAGACATATCCACAAAAATTATCTAATTTCATTATTAAGTGCAAATAATGACTTTTATTCCTCAATACCTATTTCAAAGGTGTTGAACAGATTTAATTTAGACCTGTTAATTTTAGATGATATATTAATACGAAAAATGGTCGGAGTTTTTATCAGATTGTTTGATCCATTGGTACAGATATTGATTATTTTATATATGAGTCCACCATTATTTGTCCTTTTATTTACTCACATTATCTTTATTACACATTGTTTTGGAATTCCTTTGCTAAACCTCTACAAAAAAACACAAAAGGATATTTTGGCTATCAGTTCAGATCTAAGTAATAATTTTTCAGAAACTAAAGAGGGACTAGGTATAATTAAAGAATTTGGAAATAAAAACCTTTACAAGTTAAGAGTTTATGAAAATCTTGAAGGAATGATAGAATCAAAACTAATGCAGATTTATGTAACTCAGTGGTCATCAATTAGGATCCAATTTTTTTCGGGCCCCTTAGCTATCCTCTTATATACAATTTATATTTTCTACCTTTATTTCATGCATAACTACAGTCCTTTAGAAGAAGTTAATCCAATGGGACTCGAAATTGGATACGGTATTTATTACTTGATTTCCTATTCAGACACACTCAATTTGATTTTTACAAAGATTTCTACCCTTGAAAAGGAGATGTGTTCGCTTGAAAGGGTATTAGAGTACTCAGATGTGGACAATAAACAGGATATCTGGGATCCTGAAGAGAGCAACTCTGAAAAGTTTTTGGGCAGCCAGCAACCAACATTAAAATTTGAAAATGTCGATCTAAGCTACAAAAAAGTGGACTTCACAGTGAATCAAAACCATTTTTGTTTTAAGGTTATTGAGAATTTTACACTCGAACTGGGCAAAGGAGAACATGTTGGTATTATTGGTAGAACAGGAAGTGGAAAATCAACTCTTGTAAAGGCAATTTCGGGAATAGTCACTCCCTCTTTCGGTAAAATCTTACTTAATGGAGTCGACATATGTAGTTTATCCAAAAGAGATAGGAGAAGGATGATTGGAATAGTTTCACAAACCCCATTAAAGATGAGCAGTTGGACAATTAGAAAGTATTTAGATCCTTATTCAAAATTTTCCCAGAACGATATACTCGACATTTTGAAATTCACTGGATTTTACTACGCCATGAACTATTATCTAGATGGTAATTGTGACTTAGAATCTATTAAATTGTCAGACATAAACCGGAAATACTTTGGATCATTTACTGAATTTCACCTCAAATACCTGAATTTTGTTAGATTATTATTGAATAGAAAACAGTACAGTTTAATCGTATTGGACGAACCAACACCTACTTCTCATGGCAACTCAGAATGCATTCAACTATTATCCTCAATCAGACCTTTTAAACTCGTTTCTGTTGAGGACCTTATTAAAACACACTTCCAACATTGCACAGTGATAATAATTTCTCATGACTCAAAAATACTTAAACATTGCGACCGTATTATTGACTTAAGTAAAAGCTAGTATAATTTAATGAACCTTCAAACTTGAATACGATATATAACGCTTGATTACATACTTGCCATTTATATTTGTCTTGTTTATTCTTTTAAGGCAAACAATTTTTATAGTATATTTGCCGCCATAAGCCACATGTGAGATAACATGCCAGAAAATAAATAACCACGTATCATCTTTTTTTTTCTTTTCCTTTTTATTTTATTCGGCAATTTAGGATCACTTAAAATACCATTAGGTCTGAAAAAAATAATTCAATTTAGAGTAATAATAGTCTACCTTGGAATATTACTCAGACTGAGTTAAGTCGATTTTTTAGCTGGGCTAAAAATGCAAATTGAATTCGAGAAAAGTATTCCAAAAAATGTGGATTTAGAGAGCAATGCTAATGAAACAAAGGATAGTGGGTCGGTCATGGAGTCTATTAAATCGGCCTCAATAAATTCATCTCAAATAGTCTCTAACATCAGTAGTAATAAAAACAGTAGGAGTAATAAGTTGATCGAAGTTCCATTGAAGGAATCAAGGATTTGGATCCAGATGCTTATTGGGTTTGTAACAGTAATTAAGGCAACCATTGGAACAGGGGTTTTGTTTGCTCCTAAAGCAGTTGTTGATTCGGGATATGCAATGAGTATTGTTTTACTAATAATTTACTGGTTGTTGAATGTTATATGTACATTTCTTTTGTTTGAGTGTGCGGATGAAGTGAATGATACTTATTCAGCGATCGCCTCAGCAGCAATGGGAAGGACAGGGCGTATATTGGCAGATATTTCTCTAATTTTCACGGAAGTCGCTTTCTGTGCTGTGTTCGTTACTTTCGTCACCAAAGCAATACAAAACGTAATTTCAGGTATGCATAACTGTGCTCCGGGCTATATTGAGTATGGAACCGCTCTTATAACTTTTATTCAGTTATTAATTTATATTCCCATGTCATGCTTTGGTAGAATTCAATCCCTTGGACCAGCCGTCATCTTGGCTAATATAGCATTACTAATTGGAATGGTTACAGTATTTAGTTATTCTTCTTTAGAACTCGCGTCAAATTTAAAAAATGGCACTGTGTTTAGTTTGCCTTATTTTACAAACCTCGAATCAATTGCTGGGTTTATCGGCACTGCAGCCTTTTTATGGGTATCGGGACCTGTAGTACTTTCATACTATGTTTCAATTGCGGACTATAATGTGAGGAAAAGATTCTCATGGGTATATTTGTTGGCAATAAGCTTTGTGTTCGCATTGACCATGACTTTTACATTTGTTTCTGCCCTAGGGTTTGGAAAAGATACTTTTTCCACAGTAACTCTGAATCTTCCCATTACGGCCGGGGCAATGTCTGGGCAAATATTCTTTGCAATTTCAATATTACTTTCCTTCCCACTAATGCTGTTTCCTGTAAAGGAAATATTTACCAAGTATATTGATAATTATTGGAAAAAGCGAAATAGAAACAAAATTATGGAATTTGCCATACCATCCGAGCAGGCCAAAAGATTAAGTACAAAAAAATTTTCTAGCAAATTAAATACACCAATTTTTTCTCAATCGAGCTCTCCGGTAAAAGAAAATTCTAGTCCAAATTCTAATAATTCAAAATTGGGACCAAAGGTTCTTCTTAGACAACCTAGTGGTTCAATTTCATTCGTAGTTGCAAATTCGAGGAACAAATATTCATATTACTTTGTCAAGGCTACTCCATCAGCAATAATGATTTTTATAAGCATTATTTGCTGTATTATTGGGTACTTTCTAATCCATTCACTTGGAAACTTTGTTAATCTTGTCGGAGGGATTTTTTGCGTTCCAATTAGTATAATATTCCCAGCCTTATTTCACCTGGCCATATTCAGAAAAAAAATTTCGTTCCCAGCATTAATGTTGGATTCAATTATTATTGCTTCAGGACTTATTACGTCTGTCGTCGTTATATGGTATACAATGGTATATTGGAGCGTTTCGAACGAGTCAATTTGTAATTTAAAGCCGTAATATTAGTACTTCACCGTTTCTACTCAATTCCTTTTAATAATGAAACACCTATATATTTAGCTACAATACAAAGTGCACTTGTCTATTTTGTCTTTTAGTGAATGAGTCAAATGCTCAAAAAAAGAAAATCTACCAAGCAAAATCAATTCAAAAGCTAGGCTTCTACTCCATTCTGTATTGAAAGTATAGACCACTGAATAGTAGAAAATCTTTTAAAATAAAATATTCAGTTTTTCTTTAGCTCTTGGCTTTTACCGGAAATTTCCACACGTTTTAGGTACCCTCTTTGATTTATTTATTTAACACATGGTAGGCGCACAGTATCAAGAGTGTGGGGATTGCCGATATCAAGAATGCTTCCAGTAAGCAACACCTTGAACTAAATTATCTTCTAGAACTTGTAACCGGGAATTTTGTTTATATAGTCAACTTTGCGTACATTGAGCTGAAGGAATGAACGGTAAATCAGTCTCTATCATTGTAGCAGCATCCGTAATCAAGCACGGAATAGGTGTTAATGGCGATTTACCTTGGGATATCCCCGAAGATCTTAAGAATTTCTGCAAACTAACTAGTTATACCGATAATAAGTTAAAGAAAAATGCTCTCGTAATGGGTAGGAAGACCTGGGATTCAATTGGGAGGAGGCCATTGAAGAATAGAACCAATGTAGTAATTTCCAGTACCTTGTCTACAGAAACTACCGATTCGAGTGCTGTGGTATTTAGAAGTTTAGATGACTCACTTGAATTTCTCATGAAAGATGATTCTATTGAAACTATCTTTATATGCGGCGGTGAAACTATTTACAGAGAATCTTTGGAAAAAAATTTAGTGAATACAATTTACTTAACCAGGGTAGCTTTGGAAGAAATCGAGTTTGACACGTTTTTCCCAACGATACCTTCTAGATTTTTGCCTATTTATATGTCTCAGACCTTTTGTTCCAAGAATATTTCTTTCGACTTCATGATTTATGAGAGAATAGATGATTCAACTGATGTGCAAGTACCAACTCCTTTGAGCAAACAACAGAGATCGATTGGCAACACTATTAAGCACCTTGATGAAATATTTGGATTGAGAAGAATGGAGGATAGATACAGATTTCCAAAGTGCGAAATCTTGAATACTCCTAGCATCCGGTTTGGAAGAGAACATTACGAATTTCAATACCTCGATTTGCTTTCTAGAGTATTGGAAAATGGAGTTTACAGAGAGAATAGAACGGGAATCAATACATATTCCATCTTTGGTCAAATGATGAAATTTGACCTGAGGGAATCTTTTCCATTGCTAACTACTAAGAGAGTCGCGATAAGATCTATTTTCGAAGAGCTGGTCTGGTTTATTAAGGGGGACACAAATGGTAACCACTTGATCGATAAGAAAGTCTATATTTGGTCCGGAAATGGCTCTAAAGAGTACTTGGAGAAGGTTGGTCTGGGTCACAGAGAAGAAAATGATTTGGGACCAATTTATGGCTTCCAATGGAGGCATTTTAATGGAGAGTACAAGACAATGCATGACGATTATACAGGAGTTGGTATCGATCAATTGGCAAAACTCATCGAGTCATTGAAGAATAACCCGAATGACAGGAGACATATCATAACTGCTTGGAATCCATCTGCATTGTCTCAGATGGCTCTTCCACCTTGCCATGTGCTTTCTCAATTTTATGTAACAAATGACAATCGTCTAAGTTGTACTTTATATCAGAGGAGCTGTGATTTGGGATTAGGATGTCCATTTAACATTGCATCATACTCAATTTTATGTATGATGCTTGCACAAGTGTGTGGCTATCTTCCTGGAGAATTTACTCATTTTATTGGGGACGCACATATATATGAGAATCATGTTGATCAGTTGAAATCACAGTTGAGGATGCTTCCAAGACCATTCCCACAACTAAGATTCAAGAGAAATGTTGAGAATATCGAAGATTTTGTGTGGGAAGATATCGATTTGATTGGTTATTATCCACATCCTGTAATAAAAATGGAAATGGCGGTATGAGGCGATCTTCATATTTTCCAGAATTGAAGTATTCATTTTTGTTTGTTAATGCACACTTTCTGAATACAAACCTTTCATCATTTGAACCTTCATGGTTTTTAACATTTTTCTTTAATTATCAAACGAATAGTTGAGGATATTGCTGTTTCCGTAATGAGAAAGATTGGGATTACAGTTTTCTGAGTCTTGTACCAAGATTGGATTTTTCATGAAAGTAGGCACCAGAGAATTATGTGTTTTATTGATAGAATGAAATTCTGTTTTGAATATTTATATGAATTATAAGCTATTGCATTGCAGGCTGGCATTAGAGAATTATCCAACGTATTTTGTTTCTAGGGTTTAATTTTTTTGAGTTGAATTATTTTTTCCCCTTTATTTTTGAAGAGATTTGAATGCTTTTAAGCTGCTTAATAATTTTAAAGAGTTTTTTTTGCTTGAATAAGGCGTCTTAAGGAGATATTTTTCGGACGAGATGTTCATGATTCTTTTCCCTCAAGGATTCAAGTTAAGCAGTAAATTTAGAAAAAGAGTGTTTTACTGGAGTTTCACCCACAGTGAATTTGACAGAAATCATATAAATATTACATATTGGTTTTTTGAACTAATGAAGTTTCTATTAAATATTGTAGTAAATTGTGTATAATTGCTGATTTTTACTTAAATTTCAAATGCTTCAAAATTAATATATTAATTTTGTGAATTTAAATAGATCGATATTGAGCTATTTGGAATTTTGAACTGTGGAGGGTTATGAGTAAATAAACAAGAGTAAAACAGATAACTTTGTTTCAATTTCATCAATTCTAAGTAAAAAACTATATATGCATTAGTTATTATTTTGAATAAGATTTAAGTACATTTAGTATTAAGGTAATAGCTTCAAATTATTATTTTAGCTGTTTATATAGTATTAAATTTTAAAAAGTATTTTAAAAATTTTTTTTTTTCGGGAGTTAATTTTCAAATAAATTGAATTAAAGCTTTTTAGAATTGATCAATCCGAAAAAGATTAAGTAAAAGAAAAGGCGATTTTTCTTTATATATTAATAACTTGTTCTTAGCTTTTCAACCCGGATTTTTTCTGATAGAAAGTAATTTATCTTTTAAGGAAGAAAAATTGTTGATTTGCCAATGTTTGTATTGGAATTGTAACAATTAAATAATTTACTATTTTCACTTGAAGTTTCTCAAAGAAGTGAATACAATATTACCCTTAACATTTTAGAACTACTTTTAAAAAATTCCAAACACGATAATTAACCATTCAATAGCTAAGTTTTTCTTAAAGTGAGGATTTGGTTCAATAAACTACCCGAAAGGATTATTTGTATTTAAGTAAATCAATAAGGTGAATTGGAAGGCCATAAAGAAATTATATGTATTTCATCTACCATGGATAAATATTAATATACACTCTTTGCTTTGGAATGTATATTCTTAAAATTTTGAATAAAAAATGGGCTTAATGAGAATCACTTCAGCTAAATACCAAAAATGGTAATGAAAGTAGAGTGATTTGGAGATTGGCTCGTACTGTTGAAATAATTGCTTGCAAATTCCAAATTCATAGCCGTACTATTTCTCAAGTGCTATTTCAAGATTTGAAACTGTTTAATTATTTAATGAATTTAAAATAAATACAATTAAAAACAGTTTATATGATTTTTGGAGATTTATTTTTAGTTGGAGGCCGTTAAAACGTTCATAAGTTCAGAATTATTATGTCTTCATTCAAGGTTAAATTCGACTTTGAAATTTTAATGATTTGTAATCCAATCTTCTTCAGAGTTTGGCGGAATAAAGACAGTCATCCAGGTTCACTTAAGTCGAGACATCTTTAATTATCTTTATTTTCAACTTTTCTGAGAAAAATTCTTTCAGATGGTTTTCAGTTAATAAATATAATTCATTATTATTTTTATACTAATTATTAAATAAATCAAGCGAAAAAAACGAGTACTAGATTTGAAAAAAAGAACAACATTTTCAGAAATAAGTATTAGTGCTTATTTTGTGAATAATGAGTATTTTCAACATGTTAAGCTAACAATGATACATTTCCCGTTGAATGGAGTTATTTATTAGTTTTTGACCTCGATATTAAAGCTTAAATTACATTTAAAATATTCAATGACTTGAAAATATAAATATAATTTAACGTCAAATTAATCTAAATTAAGAGAAAGCATCACAATTTCACTTTTATTTGTTTTCTGATGAATTCTTTTCCATGTTACAAGTAGACTTTAAATACTAATAATTTGCCGATCCTTTAATACTGGTATTTTTAGCTTGAAAAGCAACCAATGTTTAATAAATTGCAAAACAGCAATCTTAATATAAATTGGTATATATTTTTCAATAGTAATAATAAAGAATTATTGATTTTTTTGAAAATGGTTTAGGGTTTAATTCACTTGGAAACTCATGTAATTGCAACTTTTAAATTATAATACCGCGAAAACCGAATCATCGTTGATATTTGACGGGAGCTTATGGTCTATTTGATGTTTAAAGCTGTTTGGCGTATCATCGACTAACGTATTTTTTTAACTATGAATAAAAGTATTCTGTGGTTATTCCTGACTTTTTTGTTTCGTTTATTTGGTTCAATATATACATCAGAAACTCCAGAAAAAGGTCTCGATTCTATTGATAATGAATTAAGGTTATTACTTGTTCAATTTAATTTAGATTATGACTCTTTGGATGACTTTTTTGAACGAAGATTTATATTAGAAGTTCTGGTTCAGGACACTATTATTTATTTAGTACTGGCTTCGAATATAATGAAAATAAATGAGCCTGATTTAGCACCTAACTATGATATTTTGATGGCTGTAGTTCGAGAATTTGTTTTGTTACGTTCAACTTCTCTAGAGTTAGACTTCCTTACAAATTCAAGAAGAAGAGAATTATTAGAATTGGCCGCGTCAATTTCAAATTCATCATTACTTAAAGAATTAAGATTATCATGTGACACTGGGATCTTGGGTTTTTATAAATTACTAAGTATTAAATTTGATGAATTTAGTCTCTGCCTTGAGAAGTGTGCTTATGTTTTGGATTTGATTACTTTAATTGATGATAACCTTTATTCCAGACCATTAATTGAGGTAATCATCGAGTTGGTTCCAAATTACATTCGACTTTCGCAGATTGCATTGGCCAAGTATGAAAGTTCCGATTTACGTAAAATTAAGAAACAATTACTTTATTCAAAGAAATCTCCTCTTGAAATTTCAACTGGCGTTTTTGACTCTTTAAATTATGATGGTAATACCGAAGATGATAAGAAAGTCTCAATGTTGAAGGAATATAAATTATATCTATCTGGTCAACAATGTTCATTGACTGATGAAGAACTTGCTGATATTGAGAAAATTTATTCCACATATTTCGAATTGGGTGTTTCTTATGAAGATGGGCTTTATTACGATATGTTAATTTGGATATCTATTTATTTTGTTAATTTTATCATATCAAGTTCAGCTCATTTTGATCCTAAAGAAATGAGCGTATTAACTGCTACTGTAATAAGTTTAAATAAAAGGATGCAGTCCGCTTTAAATATGAAGTATTCTTATGTTAGTAATAGCGATATAATTTCGGCAAAGATTAAGGCATTTGAGGCACTGAAAATGGGTGAATTACATATATATGACATTAATTCTTTGTCCATTAAGAAAACCATTTCTAAGAAAGAGTTAATTGATTCATGTAAACTGTTGTATAGAAAACTGGTGGACGCTTTTATTTTTTTGAAGGGCCTTAGTGATAAACTATCGAAATTCACTTATATCACAGATATCTGTAATGATATTTTCAGCTTCTTTGATAATGCAATTAAACTGGCTCTTAGGAATATTAAAAATATTCAGAATATGTCCGAAACTCAGGCAACATTATACTCTTCTCTTGATTTTGAGGAAAAATCAGGTGAAGAATACAAAAAAGGTCTTCTACAAGAAATAACAGCAAAATTAAATTCAGAAAAATTAAGTAGATTATATGGACTTGAAGGTAAAACGAAAAAAAAAAAGAAAAGTAAGAGCGTTCTTAGTTCAAAGTATCCAGAAGCAACTCAGGAACAATTGCAAAGATTGGAAAAACACATAGAAGAGCCTGTTAAGACAAAGTCAACAAATGAAACAAAATCTAAGGCTCGAAAAAAAGAGGAACGTCTTTCAAAATTGTGTAAGGAAGATGATCTATCCGAAAAGAAGGAAGAAATAAGGAAAACAATTTTGCAGCAGAAATCTATAAATACTTCTAGTAAAAAAAGGAGACAAATGGAAAGGAAAGAAAGATCCAGAGCATTAAAAGAAAAATTGGAACAAGAGAGATTAGAGGAAAGAGAAAGGGAGGCGGAGTTGAAAGCTAAAAAGGAGTTGATGCATAGGGAAACAAACCAAAGATACCATTTAAACTTAATTCTCGTTGCATTAGAAGGTTTAGAAAAAGAGGTTCAAAAGAAATCGTGTAGCGATTTGCTATCACAGGTATTATTAGTTAGTGTGGTAGTTAAAGAGAATATATCTCATTTTGAAAAAGATGAATCAAAAAAACAGGGTGATGAGAGTGTGGAGGGAGCTACTGGGGGTCATGAATCTGGAGTATCGAGGACTAGAAGTAGAACACCAACAAAGAAAGGAGTTACAAAAAGAAGAGCCGATGAGGAGTTGCGGACTCCTAGCGTTCCAACAGCATCTTTGTTTTCAAAAGATGCGCAATTTGCCTCCTCATCTGGAGTATTAAGAAGTGGAAGATCAAGGTCAAGGTCAAGGTCAAGGTCAAGGTCAAGGTCAAGGTCAAGGTCAAAATCAAGATCAAAATCAAGATCAAAATCAAGATCAAGGTCTAGGGCAAGAAGGAAGAGGTCTATTGCAGAAACTTGCGATAAATCCGAAATTTCATCAAAAGAATCAAAAATGGATCATTCTGTAACTTCTAGTGACCATTCTACTGTTAGTGGGGATATTTCACTTGAAGAATTAATTTCTGATTTGGAAAAGCTTAAACTAGAAACTTCTGGAATGAGTGGCCAATCAAAATTTATGGGAATGTTTGATACTGATACTCAAGATTCTGGTGGGAGTTTGGGCTCACAAGCTCTTACATTTTTCGATGTTAAAGAAATACCCTTTTCAGATATCACTGAATCTTCAGAAGTGGAAGAAATTAATGCTGCAATGGAAAAATGTACAGCAGAGATTTTACGTTTACATGAGGAAGTTGCTCCTTTGTTAACAGGAAGTGATTTTTTGCTTGTGAAGTTTATTGAACAGAAATTAATTAGTGCATTTATAAGAATGTTATTGCTAAATATGGGTAAACAAAACTGATTTAGTTATAGGCAATTAGAAATTGCTATTATTTAATAATTTAATGTTTTTTGAGTTTTCAGGTTTAAAGGTTTTTGGTTTAAATGGTATCTTTGGTTTGTTTCCCTATGCATCAACTCCTTTTTAGCTTTCAACTCCGCCTCCCTTTCTCTTTCCTCTAATCTCTCTTGTTCCAATTTTTCTTTTAATGCTCTGGATCTTTCTTTCCTTTCCATTTGTCTCCTTTTTTTACTAGAAGTATTTAT